>CAJINU010000099.1:269920-405760 GCA_905178165.1 Amoebophrya sp. A25
CAGGGGTTGGACAGGGGTTGGCCCCCCCTACCCCCCCCCCTAGGACCCCCCCTTCTCCCCCCGATAATCCCTCGAAAAACCTCTCCGAAATCTTTTGACCATTATTACTTTTTTAATTTATACATAGAAAAGAAGCATGAGCATCTTTGACCCCTTTTTTTAAAATTTCACTTGTTAAAGTGTGAGGCGAGAGCACGTTAAAGACGGTTTCTTGCAAGAAGACGCCAACTACTGCGGGTCAGGAGAGGTCCTCCTCCTCTAACTATACTTGAAGAAAGGCTACGAGGCTTTTCCACTTTGGTACCTCCAAACCTGCATGATGATCTACTGGCAAGTATCAATTTTCTGGGACACGAGGCACTACCAAGATTGACTCGGAATCTTCCATCCTCTGGAGGTATTTCTACCCACTTTTTGTACATCGATGTCACTCTAGAACTTAGTTTTCAAGATTCTAGCTCTTTCTTTCTTAACAGGACTAAGTGTAAAAGACAAAAATTCATCTCAATGAAATAAATTGTTGAATAGCTACCAGTTTGTTGAGAAGTTGCACTGCATGGAAAAAACCCCCGTTGCAACTTCCCCAGAACAATATGCCCCAGCACTTGAGTCCCCATACTCAGAACAACAGGCGTCGACTAAAACGCCCGTGGGGCTTGGGCTCTAGCTTTTCTACAGGAGCGGCTGCCGTCGTGCTGAATCGTTTGCGTAGTTGTAGCGCCTGGCCGTTGTGCTTCAGGCTCCCCGCGGGGTAATTAAACGGAACTATTGCGGGAAATTGTAGTAGGCCCAGGCAACAAAAAAATACCTCGCGAACACCTCGCGAACAGATACATGAGCGAATGACTGTGCATAGATGTCAGTCCTCTAGAACAACTTAGCTTTCAGGAAGTTTTCAACTTGTTTTCATTAAAACAGGAGCTGCTGTGGAGGTCTCATCTGCTGCTTCTTCATCGTGCGCTACGTTTCTTGCACCTGCTTCTACCTTAGACGAAGATGAATACAAAGAGAAATTATGTGTAGAATAAAGGTGTTCCTCCTGTTACTGTTTGTTTTGCCTCTCCTAAGGGAGAACGGCAGAACAAACAGGAAACAGAAACACCAAGATCCTGCCTCTAAAGAAAGCTGCGAAGACTTTCGCGGCTCGTGAGCGTGTAGTTGAGGCTCTTTTTTTCGCGTTGCGTGGTGACATCCCGGATATTCACTTTCAGTTGTTGCGCCGGGCGTGGTCGCGTTGGGGTGATGGATCCCCGTACAATAACTACGACACAGTTGCAGAGGCGCACAGCTGTTGGGCACCCGATCTCCGTGAAAGGGCTTTAAAGGGTCTGGCCATGAACGCTATACACCAGTTATTGGCGGAAGATGAGATCGCGCGACTGCGTGAGGAAGTTGAGAAAATTCTTCTGCGAGCTGCGGAAGTTCCTACTGCACATGCCATTTATGGACAGACTGCTCAATTAAAAGTGTTGTATAACTCGAAGGTGTAAAATACCAGGTTGGAGGCGGGATCATCATCGTACTATCTGTACCTTGAAGGTGCTGTAAGTGATGTATATGACAATGAAAATGAAAATAGTATTCTTTGATGATGTTGTTGAAGATGGTCTGCCTCTGTGCTCTACTAGAGGGTAGAAAAAACTACATTTCAGAAATGTCATTTCTTATACCATGGAAGTACAAGTACGAGAGGAAAGAGGTGGCGTAGCTCCGGACCCCGATATCATGTGCTGCCTCCCTTATATCTATGAAATGCCGAAGTCTTTAGTGGATGAAGCACATCGAGTTCGGGAGCAGCTTCTTAGCCGAGTTGAGACGAGTGGATGAACATGAATTAAGCCTCAGCTTTCAATGGTCATTGGGGTCGGTCACTGAGATCGAAGAAGCGACCCCTTTAGAGAACAGGGGAAAAGGAAGGGAAACGGGAGAGCTTTGAAGGAGGTCTCCTCCGTTCAGCATCAGTGACCATTGAATGCTGAGCTTTAAATGAAGCACGTGAGGATGATGCGCCAGCGGATCGAGTTTTTATTAAGGCATTCATAGAATTCATTTCTCCTGCAAATCATTTCTTGCTGTTTCCTTCTTCATAGGATCGCAAGAAATGAATTGTTTTGAGCTCTAATTTTAGGCATCTGCGAATGTGTTGTAATAGTGACGATGTGGTGGCCTGGTCTGGGAACTATTACTATCAATTGTTAGCAAAAATGAAAGCGTGTACGGGGTCGGGGTCTAGCTCTTCTAGTGAAAGGAGGCTTATAACACAGCGAGGCGGTGGCGGAATAGAAGAAGGAGCACCACCTCCCTTGTGTCAACTCAGAAGTACAACTTAGATGAACAAGATGATGAACAAGCTGGACCACGTCTTTGAATGATCATGAGGACACTTCATTTCTGAGGTGTCCCTTAAACTGATCGGACCATTAATTTGCTTACCTCCACAAACACCCACTTTGACCTCCAGACCAAGCCCTTAGTGTGTGCGCGCCTTGAGTAGGACTGACAGTAGCAGGGGTGATTTCTTTAGAAAGATATTGAGCTCATATCGTTGCCGCATTTCATGAGATTCTCTGGTTCTAGGTCCTGCGTAGCCTGTGTAGCTCCCTAGATGTTGTCGTGCTGGACTAACTACTATACAAACTCGAAATAAGTTCTTGATAAGAAGACAACGACCATGCAGCTCATTCTTGATGCGATTACCAGAGGATATTAATACGTTGTGCATATATGCCATTTCGTTCTCTTTTGCAACTTTGTACTTACGTTGTTCTCTTTTACAACTTTTTTTTTGAAATATCTAAAGTCGTGAGGACTTCGCAATGAAGATGCAATTACTGCTGAGAGGACGTCGGCAGGCCTCAACCTCTTCGTTCAAGAATTTAAAACTACACCTACTAGCCTGCATCTTCTAGTGCTCATCCAACAAAAGATCTTGTCGCGTCTCCTTCGTCGTGCTTGTTCACTGACTTCAAGAACCAGGCGGTGTTCGTAGTTTACCTAAATGGAATCTAAGACCTTGCCTGTGTCCCACACAGTGTAGTGTGTAGGCAGCCGCCTGCTACATAATTTCAGTTTTCATCTTCTGGCTGTGTCGAGTATTCTGTGCTACTCTGCCCTCTCTGTGTTTGAGACTAATGGCATTGGCTTCAGAGGAGAAAAAACATCTGTACATACAATTTCTGATACTTCTTGTCCTGTCGCAATTTTATTCCATTTGAGGTCAGAAGCGTTCCATTCAATGACGAGGTGAGTAAAAAGGCTACTTAGGTGGACTGTTTAAAGAAATAAGCCATCTGAAAATGAATGATTAACCTCCCTTCCCAGATGAAGTTTTGAATATTTTACCCCTTACATGGTACAAGGCGCGCTTCAAATCTAGAAAGACTTGGCTTTGCCCTTTTTATAGAGTTCCGCTTAGGAGTCCAGCGACGCGCAAAGAACAGAAAGAAAAAGCGACCGGATAAGTTGTTTGTTCCCTCGTGGGTCCTTCTCCCTTGTTCAGGACCGAGTAAAAGTTTCTTCCTTTTCGTCATCGAAGAAGATCTATCATAGAAGTTCTTGTATAGTTAGAACTAGATCATCTTCGCAACATACTACACATATTAAATTAGAAATTTCGACCACGACCTGGATCCGAACCTGCTACTCGCTACTTTCATTGAAGACATCAACCAGCTGCCGCATCCATTCGAAATACAATCCGCTAAAGAAAAAAGTCCGCTTAGAAGGTTCCCTCTGCAACTTCTGCACCATTCTTGGGTGGAACCAAAACAACTAATCCTAAAGCGAAGATGTTGGCCACCAAAGCATTAAATGCTAACCGTGTAGATGACGTGAATCTCCTGGAGCCGCTGAAACTTCCTGGCGGGCCCGGTGCCTGGGAGATGTCAGAGGTGCCCGAATCGGAAACCAATATCGACGCTATTATTTAAGGCTCCACAAAACCCCACTTCTCCACGTGAGAGAGTCCCGTTAAAAAGTACTGCGCTGGTTGTAGTGCCTGGCGGATTCTCGGGCTGTACTGAGGCAAGAAGTACTGGGGCGAGTATTTTCTCGGGATCTTTTCACGGGATGGGTTAGGGGTAGCTCTAAACTATGAAAGCGAGGTGGCAGATCGATAAGAGGCTACACGAAACTCGACAGTTTTGGCTGGGGGTCTTAGTTTGTTAAGGCTCCTCTCACTAATTCATCTTTCTTGACTGCATCGATCTTTAAAAGCAAGGTATGAGGGAGGATTTTCGGGCAATGCTCCCTCAGACTTCCTATACTTTTCAAGGAAGGACGCAGCACTTGAAAGATGAACTCCGGACAGTTCTAACTTAGGAGACGGAGTGGAGAAGCGCTGGGTCTCGGATAAGGTTGCCTTGACAGAGAGAGCAGCTTTCTTTCATTTCCTGAAGAAGAAAATTTTGTATCCCGAAACTCTGCGTGAGCTCGCGCTCGGTTTGATCGTTCCGATGAGCGGGTATCCGCTCTGTGCGCTACAGTTTGTGAGGTGCAGATGGGAACTTGATGACAGGAACATCTGGAGACCGAGTAAGCAAGACGGAGCGGAGGAAATTTTGTCAATCGGCCGCCCCGTCGGCCCGCCCGGGGGGAACCCGTCTAATGGGAACACGTATGAACCTAGTGTGCGATTGGCGGACTTGGATGCAAGGATGGCGCGTACGACAGAAAAGAGCGATCGGCTAGAAGACAAAATCGAGGTCCGCACATCAGAAGAAGGCGTGCGAGGTGCGGCGCTTGATCAGATCCCCTCGATTTTCTCTATACCGTTGCTCTTCATGGAAGCGCTGGAAGAATTTCTTGAGCTAAAGAAGACCGATTCTAGTGCAGGAGCAGGAGAAGTTCTTCCGAGCCAAGATATTATTTTAAGGCTACTGCGGATTCAAAATCTTCATACCTATTAGACACGCAGGGCTATCAAAGGGGCTCCATGTTAACATGACATGAAGCTTGAAGCATCCTCAACAACGCCATGATCCTTGGCTGCTTTTTCAAGTGCAAAAAGAAGTGCTCAAAGATATTATGCTTATGGCACTCAAGAAAGATGCGATGTGGTAGCTCTACTTCTAATTACGACTCCTCCAATCGAGAAATTCAACTCTTTCTTCCGCTACCAGCAGATGTACGACGATCTCGCGACGCTGCAGTATGCTAGCGTCGTCGATAAGGTGTTCGAAATACTGACCAAAGGTAAGAGTCGGCTACGAGATGGTGCCACAAGGGATGTCTTGTTCGCAGCCTCCGGCGTGCAGCCTCCAACCGCCTCCGAGAAAACTCGGCGACTGCAGCAGAGAGTACAGGAAGTGGTTGCGATGCATGCGAACGCACACGAAATTGGTCGAATGGAACCGACCTGGGTCCAGGACGGTCCGAACCGCAGTCGTTTACTCTTAGATTTAAGGCTTCCTTTACTAATGTGCAGCTGTTAGTCACTTGATTTAATAATACTTTCTTCATCTTCAGAAAAATGGAAGCATCTTGAAAGGATGAGAACATAACTCAACTTTCCTGAGTCAGTTAAAGTTTACTAAGTTGCCTCAAGTAGAACAAAACTGTTATTTGTAAGGGAAAATGACTGGCACACTAAGGTGCTCTTGTTCATGATTCTATTTCTAATGAGGTAAAGGTGTTCGCTTGATGCTATTCTCATTATAGTTAACCTAACCCATAACGAATCACCGTCTAGTCCATTCATCATCATACTAATGAATTAGAATAGTTTATAGAACGGATGTAGGATGGACTTGGATGGATCGGATGGACCCCCCTGATTCTTCCGATCCTACTTGAAATGGTGGGAAGTCCATCCGTTACATCCGATCCATCCCATCCCGGATCTGGCACCCCTATAAATTATTCTATATATGTGGAGAAGTCTAATAGATAGTGGAGACTACCTCCTGGTTACCGAGATTTTGGCTCGACTGCTGAACCATGAACGCGAGCAGCACGAGTTCGCGCAAGAGTTATCCGCTGATCTTGCCAGGATAAGGAGAGAAAGACTGTTATGAAAGGAGAAAGGGTACTCATGATACGCGAACTTCTCAAGATAGATGAAAAGAAGTTACTTTCTAGGTAGACTCGTTCTCATCAAGAAAATAGGCACTTTCTAGGTAGGAAACTCATCAAGAAAATAGGCTTTCTAAGCAGGAAACTGAAACAGGTCGGAGCCTCTTTTCTTGAGTTTGAGTATGTTGAGTACGCTTTTTCCTGTCATAACTGTACGGAACAAGGAGGGGCGAGGACGGCTGCTGCTGTCAGTGATTTTTTTATTATCTGACTGCGCGAGCACGAGCAGGTACTACAAGGGCAGCGCAGCGCAGTGCTGCAAGAGCTCGGGAAGGTGCAGCTGGGTGATGAATGAACGGGAGACAGCTGAAAGACAGTTTGTACACTTGCTTCTTCATGATAGAATTAATTATCAATGACTGATGGTCATCTGAGGTATTTAATACGTTTTGGCTTTTTGGCGTTTTTTATCCAATGACAATGAATCGATCTAGGTGTAAGGAGTCGCACGATGAAGCGATCACTCATGAGGCAGAGACGCATGTGATATTCAATAAAGGATAGAAGCGAAAATAAATGTCTAACTTTCTTGTGACTCTAATGCCTACGAGATTATTAAGTTTGAGTGAGTGGTGGTGGAAGTGGTAGCACCTTGTTTTATTCTTCTATGTAACTTCAATCTAGTAGTTCGAGAACATGATCATTACATACTAGTACGTTGAGTTTAAATATTTATTTCTAGATCTAGTTCTAGATCAACAAAAATTTTATTTTTCAATTGTCTCCTCGTCTTCGCTCGATGCTTGACTTTGACGTTGGGGAAAGGATACTAGGGTAGTAGTAGTTGGTGGGACAGATGGAGGCATGGACATACTTTTTTTGAATCAACACCAGTGTTCTCAGAGTTCCTCAACTGACTTCAAGATCAAGGCGTTAGTACTAGTTTATCTAAATCGTATACAACGTATTTTTTTTTGGATCATGAGGCAGAGACGTGTGTAATTATATTGAATGTGTTCAACTTCATCATGGCGATTGCCCTTGCATCAACCTGACCCGATCTGAACTCGTCCTGAGCTTGGGCAAATCGAACTCGAACAAGAATATCATGTTCTGCAGAAAATCAGTTCTTGTGGGTTTTTATAAGGACTACAACTAGTTGTTGTCTCAACATCTTTATCTAGTATTTTAGACCGATGAAAGGAAAAGATGAGGAGAATAAGATCCAGCAGCAGAAGTTGAAGTGATCTGCAGAAGTTACACGTTTTTGGGTAAAAAAACAAAGACCTATAACAACAGAAGATACGCGGTTTGTAAAACGAATCGCGCCCCTTTTGGTGGCCAGAAAATGGTGAACTGGATATAGACCATGATAGAACAAGATCAGCTTCCAGGACAGAAGCTGACCTTCGTTCAGATCCCGGTTTGACTCAAATATCAGCTGCGATAATTTTTTGAAACCAACGTTGACAAAGTCACGAATTACTATCTAAGTACGTCATCACCATCCAGTTCTCTGCAAAGAATTTATTTTTCGAACTTCGGAACCCGAACCACATTTACAACTAGTTGTACAATTGGACTTTTTTTATCAATTTTTACTAAAGAATAAGAAGCTGCTCGTTGTCGTTCGTGCTCATTGGTACTACATTACTAAGCCCCCGTCATATCTTCCTGACGACCATCTACTTACAACATTTGTTTGATCTAAATTGGTAACGACCATAACATTTAATTAGCAGTAGAACAAAAAATGAAGCACTTTTTCCCTATGATAGGGTTTGGTGCACTTTTGCACGGACTGCTGGTCGTCTCAGTGAAGGCGGTGAATCTGCGTTCTCGTGCTGGATCGGCTTCTACTGCCATTGTTGATGAAGGGTTGGCCGCTTCTAAAGGATCGGATTCCACCGCTTCTACTGCTCCAGTCGAAGAAGGAGCGGCCGCTTGTACTGCTGTTGAAAAAGTAGGACCGGACTATCTTATTGTGGAAGAACAAGGATCGGCTCCAGCCACGAGAGGACGAGAGGAAGAACAAGGATATCCGCGAGAAGAACAAGGATCGGCTCCAGCTCCACCACGACTTCCCGCGGATATCGTATTTGAACATGTGTTTTCGATGCTAGATCTGACAACAAGTTCTTGTCCTCATGAGGGTCAGGAGCATGATGGAGCTTCACTCGAGGAGACTCGACCAAGGTGGAACTCCAGTTCCCCGCTTTCGCTTGCTGAGTTGCATGGCCTTTTTTCGTGGAAAGCCGGCGCCGAGGTTCGTACGAAGAGGAAAGCGGCGAAGAGGATTGTGCAGAATTATTTGCTGGGCCTCAACACAGAGGTACACGAGTACGTCGCAAGAAAAGAACAGCTTGATGCAGCTGCCCGCAGCATCAATGTGAATTTAAGGCGACAAGAAATCTATCTTCAACACAGGCCGCATTGTCGTGGTCCTCCTCCCGTAATATTTCAAGGGAGAAGGGAACCCGAGATGCTGCTGGAGATGGATCTTTGTTCTAATGAATGTGAGCGATTATCTTGCGCAGCAAGTGGATCCAGAGTACTCACTTGCGTCGGAACAGGTAGAGCATTTTAGATCGGGGGGAAGAACCCGGAAGGGTCTGTCGGTTGCTGCTGTGAAAGGGTTTTTCATCTCGAACCAAGACAAACAGGATCCTGACGACCCCCGTGGTCTGGTAGAGAGCAAATTGGAAACGGTGAGAGAGGCTTTCGCTGGTGTGCAAATCGCATCACTAGATGGTATCAAAGACATAGGTCAAAAAGTTTTTACTGATTACTTGCTGCCGAAACTAAAAACTGGTGGAGAACACAGGGCTTGGCTTGGTGCTTTTCTCGAAATGTGGAAGGCTTATAACAAGCTGGGCCTCACGTCCCCCTTTTTCGATGCGAACATAATGCGTTCGCTCATCTCCGAGCTCGTGGTCACCAGCGCACCGCCAGGAGAACAACAAGTACGAGAAGGAGGACGAGAAGAAGTAGATGAAGAAGCAGGTCCACCCCTATACCGCCGGGCAGATGAAGAAACTGCTCGTCTCATCGTCTCGTCTGTTGATGCAAAGGAAGATTTGCAAAAGAGCAAGTTGGGGACTGCGGAAGCTTTGATTCGAGAGCTGCACAAATTCGGATATGTAGGTGAGTCGCAAAATGCTAGAGCGGCATATCATAACGCTTCCCGATCCGGAAGGGAGATACTAGATCACTTTATTCGCGAGATTTCGGATTCGAATCCTCTAGTACGTGACATAGTAAACCGCATCATCAACGAGGACTTCGTTAGTGTCCGAATTATCGGAACTGAAGATGACGATGATGAAGTTGAAGACGAACTACCTGGTGAAGTATGAACGAAGCCTCTACCAAAAGGATCCCTCAGCGGTCTACCTAAACTTCGGCTTCCGGTGCCCAAAGTTGAAAGTTAGGCAGGATTTTCGGTCGCGCAGGCAGGCAGAGCAGAAGAAGCATTGCTGCGAAAGTGTGGAATCATCAACGAGGACTTCGTTAGTGTCCCAATTATTGAAATTGAAGATGATGAAGCCGAAGTATCGGGTGAAGGTGAAGCTGGTGACGCGGATGACGCTACTTCTGCAGGATGAAGTTCTACTGAGGTGAAGCCCCCCCGCTCTACTGAGAAGACCACGTCGTATCAGCAGATTGCGTCTGAAGATTGAAGTGAAGATGAAGACGGCTCCGAGCATCGGGTTCTAGATGATGAAGATGAAGATTGATTCCTCTAGATGCTGTGGCTGTATGGTGTCATGGCTACGATTGCACCGATTATGGTCCCTGGCTATCCAGCTTGTTCAAACCGCCTTAATTATTGCTTAGAGTCGTGTTTCTCTCTATACAGATCAGCGACAACCTTCGAGCACTTAGTTATCATTCATCTAACTGCAAGCTAAAAGTTCTTGTACATGTACTAGCAATACTACGTACAACATCATCTACAAGAACTAGGAGTTCTCGTTATTTGCTTGATATTGTACTGCAATATTCTACAGATGAAAGATGATCTAGCAGATGTTGACGAGTTGTGCAAGTAGAACATCCTGTTCCTGGATACAAGATCTAGGTCACAACATATACATCATGATTCTTGAACAGATGTTGCGCGCTTTATAATTTGAAGGAGAGCAACATGATGAAAAACTAAAACGTTTAGGTAGAGGTACATGATGATGATTTGATGCCGTATACCATTTGATTGACGAATTGAGAGACCTTGATGTAGAGCTAATTATATATATGGACAGGAGTTTGGGACGAAAAAGAAATAGGTGAGGTATTTTGCTTTTGGAGGTGTGATCCCATGTAAAGCCAAAGTCAGAACATTATGAGAACTGTATAAATCTGAAATCAGAACATTACTTTTTCCCTCAACATAGCCTAGGTTTGCCCCAACAAACTGTAACAGACACAAACATAAACTGTGACTGGCCTCATTATTAAGGAAATATCCTTCAAGCGTTCTGCCATTATTTCCTAATGTTACTGACATGAAATTGTTATTGCGATTTGAATTCAGGATTTCTTTTTGGCTTTTTGGCGTTTTTATTTTGGTGCAACTTCGACATCGACTTGAAACAATGAAAAGACGAAGCGTTCCTCCATTTTTATTCCCTAATGTTACCGACATGAACAAATTGTTATTGCGATTTGAATTCAGGATTTCTTTTTGGCTTTTTGGCGTTTTCATTTTGGCGTTTTCTTGTGGTCTGGACAATCTTGATCTTCTCGCAAGTGGAGACTTGGAGACTGAAGATGTGTTCAAAGGACTCAGGAATGTGGTACGACGTCGCCAGGGCATCCAAGTAGAGAAAGAGAAGGGGCTTCATTAGTATCATTAGACTACAAGTTTGGCACTTCTTCGTTAGTGGTTGCTTTTTCAAAGCCACCATCTCTTGCGCTTGAAGAGAGAAGCATCGAGAGAAAAAAGAGGAAAAGGGAAAATGATGAAAATGCGAATAACGAAGAGCACGGTGATGACGATGATGATGATGATGATGATGATGATGATGATGATGATCGTCCTGGTGGAGGGTGTGGGTGGTTCCTTAGCGTTATTCTCTTCTGGGGCAGGAGGGTTTCTTGAGATCAGATGGAAGCTCTCTCGTATGCTCAGGAGTACAAATGATGAAAATTCCTCCAAATCTAGGAACAGAAATGGCGAAGACTCACCAGCGTCGATGTACGCTGATGTCAGGTCCACGAGATGCCGTGGACGAAATAGGAGACGATGAGGACAAGAATATGATGAATTTATCGTTCTACACAGCACGTTCGCAAGGCTCGTCCTCGGCACTTTCTCTCGACTATTCGAGAACTAGCGGGTTCTTCGACTGTGGTAGTAGTCAAGTAGAAGATTCTGTAGTACCTCTCGGGCTTGGTGTGGAAGAAGAAGATTCTGTAGTACCTCTCGGGCTTGGTGTGGAAGAAGAAGATTCTGTAGTACCTCTCGGGCTTGGTGTGGAAGAAGAAGATTCTGTAGTACCTCTCGGGCTTGGTGTGGAAGAAGAAGATTCTGTAGGTCCAGGGGGAGAAAATCATTTTATGAGGAAAAACAGGGGTGAAGAACGCCTACATCAGATAGTAGGCGTTCTTTCACGTAGTAGTGAACCATGTGAAGGTTTGGGGACGACTTTTCAACTGCAGCGAGCGGAAGTGACCACAGGGACAGCGACGAGTGCGCGAGTATTACTGGGCAGTTGTACAACATCATCAGCTTGTTCTGGTGCGAGCCTTCCACCTGGAGGCATCCCTGACTCGATCGACGTCGTCTCTGAAGAAATAGAGCTAGTAGTTTCTAGTAGGACCACAATGAAGACGAAACAAGATGTTGAACAGCGTGAGGGAGGCTCTACTAGGGAGGAGAAAAAACTGGACGAGACGTTACTACTGGAAGAGTCTTTTTGTGAAGAACCGATAGAGCAGGTGGACGACGACCACCACGAAAATGATGATGATGACGACGACGACGATGATGGTGCTGATGATGGGCACAGCAGTGGACATCATGAACGTCTACTGGAAGAACTAAATAAAGCTGTATCAGAAGAAGATCATGGTCGACGAAAGCTGCAGTCAGGTGGGCGTCATCAAGCTTCAAGGATACTGCAAGAAGACGTAGTAGAGCCGATTGACAACCTGACTTGCCCTGATGTTACTTTACTCGAAGGACAACAAGTAGTACAGCTAGAAACAAGAGACAACAAGTTTGAGGCTCTTGAAGATAAGCAGAGAAGACGACCAGCATTTTGGGATACAGAGGAGGGCTTGGCAATGCGCGCAGATTTGTTAAGGCAACGAAAAAACTGAGCCTATTGAAAACGGGGGTTGTGTACTACTAGAAGAGTTGACTGCACAATGAACATTTCCAGAACAAGATCGAGTTCTACTACTCTGCGAATATTATTATTACAAACGTCGAATGATCAAGATGAAGACTTCGGCATCGTTTTCTAATGAGGCGTTTCCAGAGCATGGAGTCCGCAAAAGATCGCTACCTCATCCAGGATCTAAACCACGTTTTTTGCCTCATGATTCTTCGTTACCTTCCGCAGATGCCCGAACTTAGTTCTTCCTCTTCCTCCGCCACAACTTCGACTCTGAAAGCGCAAAGACCTGGCGCTGACTTCTCAAGTAGTGCGTCGACTTGTACTTCTACTAAAGAAGAGGATAGTACGAGAACACCTGCTCCAAAAACATCTACATCAACATTGCTTGAGAAGAAGATTGCACTTCTTCGAGATTTCTTTCCTTCGAGTTTTTCCGACGAGTTGCTTTCTGTGGACCCCCATCCAGCTTGTCTCTATGGCCTATCCCTGAAGCATCGAAAAGGTGAGTGCGGCAGGCATGGGGAGTGCGCTCTAGATGGCCTCGACTGCGTAAAACTCGGCATGACGAAACACCTCCATTCTAATCAAAGTTTTCTCCAGGGTCAACAAGACAATAATCATGCTGACCTTCAAAACCTGTACGTGAAGACTGAAGCAACAACCACATCTAGCTACTATTGTCAATATTGCCGTACGAAGATACAAGGAAAATCCATGCGATTTCACGCATATTGGCGACAGGATAATCGAGTAACGTGGCCACAAAGTTTCTTCTTCCACCGAGAATTGGAATCTGAAATGGAAGCATGTATTTTTGATATGGCGAGGAAAGGCATTTGTGTTTCAGGAACTACGTACAAGCTTAAGCTTTTCGACTCTCTTCTATAGAAACTCCCTATAGAAGAAGCGCTTTGATATTGTAGAAGCTTCTCCACCTTCACCTCGTTCTATTTTCATGAAGTTCAGCGTTGAAAGGCTGAACTCTGTCTCCATCTTTTTTCGCTCTTTCATAGAACTTCTGCTAAACAGCTTTGATAAAAGGCAAGCAAAACTGGAGAATAATAGAGATAAGAAGTTTCCCCAACAACTACGAAGCAAGTGCATCTTCATTTTTCCACCTTGTAGTCCTCCCTCGCCTTCTTTCATGTCCCAGCGTTATCTGAAAGTCCGCGCATGGAAACGATTTGGTTTCCCCGCACAACATTTGGAATACTTCACGCTTCTTGGACTTGGTGGAGTAGATGATGAATCATCTCAGTTCAAGACTAAGGAGTTCCAAAACTTTCTAGAGGAAGAAACAGCCTCTCTTGAACGACAGGCTAAAGAATTGCGAGACTCGTTTATCATCACTCATGGTTATGGAGGAGGTATTTGCCGCCCAGGAGCAGTACTAGGAGAGTATTTGCCGCGCTATGCAGCCGACTTTTCATCATCTGCCTACTTGACCTCCTCGTCATCCTCTTCTGCCTACTTGACCTCTTCTGCGTACCAAGAAGTAGACTATGACCTTCTCCGACAGAAGATACGGGAGTTCCGAGAAAAGGGACTCGCTTTGGTTGAAAAGGGTAATCGAAGTGTTTTCCACGACATTGGGAAGGAAAAAAGGGCAGAAGTCGTTGCGCGAAAACGAAGGAAAGAGGACGAACAAGTTGTAGCAGATTTACATAGGAAAAAGAAATACAGAAATAAAAAAACTATCATGCCTGATGATGATGAATGATTGACATTCTTTCACACTGAACAAATGGTTGCATCATGTCCATGTATTGTACTGCATGATGCATCATACATTGTATTTTGTATAGTGCAATACGAGACTTTTTTTTAGCGAGAGATAGCAGGCTTTTCTTAGCCTCGCGCTTAGCAACATCGTAAGTCCCGGAACAGACTTGGATCACTGGTGTTGGTCAGGATCGGTCCAGACAATGACAGGTCGATGCATGATAAATCCGAAGCGAAATTGCGAAAAACGACTCTGCGAAAATTCGTCGTTATTTCAAAAAGATCCACGCACTCGTTGTTAAAGCGGAAGATGAATAAAGAAAATCAAAGTGTGGCTTTCACATGTGAAGTTCGGAAAACTGTTATTTGATGTTTTTCCTACTGTAGAACATTGCGAGCAGCTTTCTTCGGTAGTTCAATTTCAAATCATTATTTGATGTTATCTGTTAATATCGATTTTTGTGTGCATTTCTGTAAGAAGAAGCTATTACTAATATGGTCGTGCGGCCAACAGCACCCCAAGATTTCGACGTCCTCGACGAACGATAAGCTCAACCCCGACCCTATGACGTCCTTCTTCCGCTAATCACATCTTCTGTTTGACGGTGAGGTCGAAGCACCCTTGTAATGCAAGCTAAATTCTTTCACCTTAGTATATTCACCTTATAAAAATCCTTGTAATACGTGTTACACCCTCGATGATGATTTTGATCAACGATGCCCATGACAATGATTTTTTCGTTTTTTACGTTGTATTTTTCGGCAACTTGTTCTTGTCATTGTCTAAGTTGTGATAATGAATTCCTAAATCGACTTGTCTTTGTGCAAGACTGTGTTCTGACTCATATGATTTGTTGAGGGAATCCGCTGCTCTGGTAATCTTCGGTGCGGCTAATTTTTTAGACGGCAGGCTCGCTCTTGCCAGACGTAGGCCGTAGAGCCAACACTGTTGAGTTTACAGTTACAGAGCGGTTGATGATCCAACCAACTTGGTCCACTCTAGTGCATTCACAGTAACTTTGATTTCGAGCGCTTTGCTTTTGTTCTCGTAGAAGAAGCCCTGGTCGATGAATTCAGCGCATCAAAACAAAATGAAGACACATCTAGATCTAGTAGTTGTTACTGGAAGATGTGATGTTGTGTACGAACATTTTAGTTCCTAGATGAAAGAACAAGCTCAATTTGAGTGAGAGCAGAGAGAGAAGTAGAGGCGGAAAGAATAAGACAAAGAGAGAGAGAGAGAAAAGGGAGACAAAAAGACGCTCATCTGGAGAGAGCGATTTATTGAGAAAGGGTGAGAGGTTGAACCGCTGAAATTTTGAAAATTTATGAACAAGAGGTAGCTGTTAGCGTTGGTGGAGAAGTGAAACAGTGTTACCACGTGAATAGATCTTCCTCGAGCATCACAAAATGTTGCAGGATGAGGTTCGAAATATCGTTTTCGTGATGCTTTGAGGCATCCATCAAAACCGTAAAGTAGATGTAGTGAGGTAAATTCCCAATTATGTAGTGTAGTAGCAATCTCGCAATTCGTTTTGAGCATACTCGTGACGCAGACTGATCGATCGTCGCGTTATTTGTCAATTTTTTTGTTCTACTCTGCATTTACTTGTTGTTGTTACAAAGATGATCATGTCACTGTTCTACTACACCAGCAGTAGCTACGGGCTAATGACAGTAGTGGGATCTTCATGAATCCCACGGGTTAGTTGTAGTAAGTATGCAGTAGTAGAAAATGAAAATGATGTGATCTTAACTCGGCTCTGAGCAGGAGAGAGGACGCGCGAACACCTTTTTCGCGATTTTTCCGACGTTCTTCGAAGGACAAAAGCGACTCTGTTTCTTCTTGTACGCGCGGTTCAGTTGCACAGGTGCAGGTTCGGTCAACAGGAGTTGTATCTTCATCGTTCCGCCGACGAGTAGTGGATGTTTGCCGACGAAACACTTTCCCGTACTAGTCAGATCATCAAGTAGTTGTTGTAGACCACGGACCACGTGACTACACGAAGTAGGAGCGGTGAGGACGTGAACAAGACCCCAAGATTGAACATCTCCTTGTTGACGAGAACATTCATAAGAAGTACGAGTTCATCTTGATAACGTCAACACAAGAATGATGATGATACTTAGTAGAAGATGTACATCTTCTTCTTCAAGTAGAAGATGATGTAGTGTAGTAGAAGTACTATAATTAAGTTCAAGAGATCCGGTCGTACAAGAACTGCAAGATGTCCTCCTCGTCGCTGGGCACTTCGCATCCGGATGACCTCCAGCCTACGGCACGGTTGGGCCCTAGTGGGCTCCAGCCGCTCAGGCCTGGGAACGCTTTGCCACGGATAGGACCAGCTGAGACGCCACCAGAGTCCGTGAAATCGACAGCGAGGGGAGACGCGCCAACGCCAAAGCAGATCAAATGGGTCCCACACACGCATCCAAACCCTATGCACGCGAGGTTTTGCTACATGTGTTTGCATGGGGCATTGGAGGGGAAGGAGGTAACGCTATAATGGATTCTTGCAAGTGAACTTGAACAATGGGTGCAGCTGGAGGATTTCATTTTTATCGTGTCCAAAATATGGTTTCTAACGCAGCTCTTCAAATGCTGCACTTTTAGTATTTCTCTTTGGAATTCCTTCACGCGATCAACACTAAAACTAATTGTTGTTCCTGGTTTACGTTTATTTGATGCATAATTTGTAGAATACATGCATTTCGTGAGGAAATACATGCTTTTTTTTTGATTTTTACGACCACTAGATCATTCAACTACAGGAGCTAATAGCGCAAGAAGTGCGGACTGACGATGACGAACTTCCCTCGACTGTGGAGATGCGAAATAGAGGATACTTGCATATGAAAGAGCACGTTCGGCAACTAGCGGACTTTAGGAGGAACAATTTGCCAGCGATATGGCTTAGGGATGTCGTCAAGGAAGTCTATTCTCAAAACAAAAACCTGTTGCTGGAGTTGAACACGCAGATAGCAAGGGAGGATCCTAGAAGTCCGGTGGCTGGAGGAGGCACATGGTTTTTGATCTACGAGGATGAAGAGAAAAGGGATTGGAAGGTACTTCTTAGTCGCAGAAGTAGCTTCTTAGACCTTATAGACTTGAAATTTTATCGTTAGCTTCGTAGTCGTAGAAGTAGCTTCTTAGACCTTATAGACCTGAAATTTTCTCGTTACTACTCTTTCATGATCCTCTACTTTTGTTTTTTGTTATTCTTCTTGTGAAGATGAAATGACGTAGATTCCTTCTTCAAAGGCCCCGCGACTCATCTACTAGCTAAGCAGCCCATTGAATTTGAATATCCAATGGATGCAGGTAGTCGAGCGGCTCTTCGAGCTTTTGCCTGATGACTTGAGGCATTTACGGCACATGCAGGAAGTCTTGACCGATTTTTGCACGTCAAGAGCGCTTTTTACTTACAATCCTGACACCCCTGTGCTGGAACCCTGGTGCAAGGTGACTATCCTCGAGAGGGAAAAGAAGCGCTTGGTCTACAGACCTATGGCAGACTTGTCGAAACTGCCGGTTGACACGCAGAGAGCTATCACCGACATGGAGGAGCGTGCAGTGAAGAGCGGCAGTCTAGAGGATTTGTTACCATGGCCGAGTACGTTGAGACGATTAGGAAATTTTAGGATCATTCCTAGGAAGTACACGAATGAGGAAATACCGCAGTATGAGCCGATGGAAGCGCCACTCCCCAGGAGACCTGACATACCAAACATCGGAGACCCGTTTCCAAAGCCAAACTGTTACATCCACCATTTCCAGGAGAAGGGGATGCCAAAATTCGAGGTAAGTACGTATAATTCGTCTTCTCATATTACATCGAGTATCAAATCTAACTAACAATGACCTCTTTCCAGGCACATCAATCAATCAATCTAACGAAAAAATACCAAACGTCGTCGTCTTATCATACTTAATCGAGTATCAAATCTAACGAAAAAATAATTATCAAACGTCGTTGTTATCGCCTTCCACCTCCAGGTCCCCTTCGCAGTGCCCCAGCAATTTCCTCCTCGGAAGATGGACCTCGAGTACATGCACCCTCAGGAGGTTTATAGTTTGAAACATTTTCCGATGGTTCCGTTTTTGGATCATCCCGTGTGGCCGCCTGTGGAATTCGTCCAAGAGTACGACGATCCAGTCGCCGCCGGCTTCGACAAGCAGCTGAAGAAGACTAGGAAGATCAAGAGGAAGAAGTTAGTCACACGTGGCATCTGGGAGCCGGAGCTTGTGAGCATGAAGGGCGAAATCTTGCCGCCCTACATGGACCGCGTGCGCAACGAGAGGCATGGAGGCACCGAGGAAGACTTCGATGAAATGCAGGTGGAGGATTCAGTGTACGTCACGCTCAAAGGCGGCACCAGACTAGTCCAGGACATGATTTCCATCATCTGCGTTCGTAGTTTCGCTCGCTTCCCGCCAGCACCAGTGAAACTCAAATTCCCGGAATTCCTAAACAACATTGCTGTAGTCGACTGGACGAATGAGAACACGTGTCAAATAGTGAAGCAGAGGCATGAAGTGCTGATAAAGGAGATGGAAAGGGAAGAAAAGGAGTTCAGAGAAGCACAGTTGAATGAGCAACAGTTGCAGGCCTTGGACATAGACTACGATATGATGGCCGACAAAGAAGGAGCTGGAGGAATGGGAGGACAGAATCAATTATGTGGTGGAGGATGAACAAACCTACTTGTAGCAAAAGTAATACCACGTAAAGATATTTGAAGATTTTAACTTGTAGTAAAAGTAATTATACCACGTAAAGATAGAATTAGAAGTGATGCTTTTTTCTTTCATCAGTAGACGTTGTCTTTCGCAACGCAAGAATGTCTATGTATCAAATGTCAGAAGTAATCTTTTGTTAGTAACGACTACATTTGTAGTTCGACGCCAGTTGTGCAACTCTAACTCCCATCGCCGGCATACCACAAACCGCAGACCAGAAGGAGAGGACTGATGACTTCAAAATCATCGACGACGATCGCTACCACGAAGAGGGCTTACCCCAAGAAGTCAAGAAGGAGCCGACCAGCGAAGCTACAAGGCAAGAAGCCGATGCTCAGTTAAGGCTCAACTTAATTCATTTCTATGAGTCATTTCTCACTCAGGTTTTTCCCCTAAGATGATCGTGAGACAATGGAAGCAAGAACTGAAATATTTTGTTTGAGTTCTAACTCAGCAGCAAGAGGAGGCAGCGACAAGTGGTGCTGGTGGTGGTGCTACTGGTGTGCCTGGTGCTGGGGTCACACAGAGTGGCGGAGCGACGAGTAGCAGTATACCTCCAATAATGGAGCACGATGAAGATGGCGAAGAAGGAGGCGGCTACACAAGTCAAAATATGCCAGGAATACAGGTACTGTTCTACAGCTTGAAGTTGTAATTCGGTAATCGCTTGCTCGGTATAAATATGTAAAAATTTGATGAGACATCGCTTGTCATCATTAGGAGCATCTTCCCCGACCCAGTCTCAACAAATCTGCGATCAGACCACTATCGAATCACTCCCTATTGCCTCTTTATCCTTGTTGACTACGATTGCCCTCACTCTTACTTTACTTCATCATCATTGACTGATTATTTCGATGTAGTACACCATGGCCATCTACTACTGCTTTACATTCCCCACTCATCGCCATCAGGCTCCCGGTCTACGCCCTTCCGAAATGACTAGGGATCAGATGGTGCTGATGAGGCATCAAAAACGTCTTCAGAACATGGTAGAGAAGGATCGAGACGAAAAGAGGATAGAACAAATATTGACGAAGGATAGGTTCTTGGATGTCCTTGCGTCCAAACTTAGCGAAAAGATGTCTGTCACAGCTGCACTTACGCAGGATCCAGTTAGAGGACCGGGTAGAGTGGATCCTTCGAGGTAAAAAAGTAGTTCCTTTCCCACTAGAAACTTAGTCAATTTGTTGAGTGTGAGTGCACTTTTTCCTTTCATTATGAACATAATAAATATATTTCATAAAAATTTGAGCTTCATTTATGACATAATATTCGAAGATTCACCACTTTCTGACAACTTACCTCACAATCTATCAGGGAAGCTTGGCACGCAGGCATGGAATTCAAGAGGCCTAATGGCGATCTTACTAATTATCGGACGCCAGCAGGTAGTCATATGACTATGGTACAACAACCGCCGCAACCGAACTTTATAGAAGACGACGATATGGCCAAGATAGAAGGGAACAAACTGCCGAGAAGGTACTAACTTGTTGATAAGAAGAAGAAGGTCAACAGAAGAACTCATTCACATTGATTCTTCGCTAATTTAATATCATCTCTATCAATATTCTTCTTCCTCCATCTCCCTCCACGACTCCTCACAACTAAAAAACAGTCTCCGCGGCGACGACGTCGCTGGTCCAACGCCGGCTTTATCCAAGTCTGCGCGTGCGAGCGAGTTAGCCGACGTGAACACTTACACCGAGGAGCGCGCGCGCGGCGACAGCTATGTCCGACTCCTGACCAAGCCCGACGAAGAGGGCGCGAAGAAGCACACGAAACCGTATCAGCCAATCGTGATGGAACCAGACGACAACTTGGTCCTTGGCGAACAGTTCCATCTGAAGGCGGTGAAGGACCCACTAGAAGAGGACTTAGACGAGGACTTTGTCGACTTGGAGGACTCGAACACGATGTTGTTCTCCTTTGTGCGTCACAACCGGTACGAGGCTCTGCAGAGTCTGCTAGAACAAGACGCAAGTTTGATATCGGTGCTGGACGAGAAGAAGAACACATTGCTGCACATCGCCTGCCAGAACAATCACAGGAGAATTGCCAAGTTGCTCATCAGAGCTGGCATCGATCTGGACGCACAAAACATCAAGGGGAACACAGCATTGCACTACTGCTATGCGTACTTCTACTTAATAATATCTATTTAATATCATGCTTACTTAATATCCATTCAATTTTGATATGCATAGAAGATGCAGAACATTTTTGCATACAATGTGGTTTTCTTCATCACTGCTAGTAGTTTTCTCTGGAGAAGATCAAATTCAAATTCAAATGACTGACAATCTTTCTTACAGTGTACAGTGTTTCATCCAGAGTAGAGGTGAAAAAACGTGAGTGCAGCTGCATGCCAACATAATTGTCCTCCTGCAAGAACATCCACTACCTCCTCCCACATCACCACCGACCAGGTACAATTTCATGCAACTTGCCGGCGTACTACTTGCGAAAGGTGCCGACGACGGTTTGCTCAACTTCCTCAACTTGCCTCCGAGCAAGGGTATCGCACTCCCCGATCCCCATACCGGTCTCGTCAAACACGAGAAGGCTATCGAAAAAGCGATCAGGGATGGCAACCCGCAGGCACTCGATCCAGCAGAGAAGTTGAGACCGAAGTAGAGGTGGAAGACACGACTCTAGTTGTACTATCACTCTAGTTGGAAATACTATAATCCAGCACCAGCAGAGAAGTTCTTGAGACCGAAGTACTTCTAGAGGTGCACGAGGAAATTTTTGAGGCCGAAGAAGTACAGAAGGAGCACGAAATTGGTGGATAATCCAGTTGCAGAGGGATAGCAGGCTCTTGTGCGGTGGGGCCTTCCGTCTTCCTTCTATTCCTTCTATCCTTTTCTTCCTTCACTTAGATTTGTAAAGACTAGCATGATGATGTGAATGTGGTCCTCCACAAGAGGTTGTCGTGAATGGTCTTTCTTTTGTCATGCTAGTATGTATCAACTTGTTGTTCTGACGCCTCGCCCAGGTGTTGGACGCATGAGAAGTGTGTATTCAATCCGGAGTGTTTAACGCAAAATCAACACGAATTCGATATGCAATATCATCTTAGGATTGAATTTGATGACTTGTGTTGTTTTATTTGACTTAGTAGAATTGCAAAGGCTTACAGGTTATTCTTATTGGTTATGGTTTCTGGGGTTATTCTTATTGGTTTCCGAGGTTAAATGGTTACTCACTCTAGTACAGAACGTTTCCTTATCTTACAGATGACGATGACGAAAAAATGCTAGAAAAAGAAGGTCACGACACTTTTTTGATATCGATTCCCTGAAGCAAGGCTGTTTATTTCCTGGTTAAGACGCAAGACTCAACCTTCAGACACGAGAAAGTCGATCCTCATTCTACACAAGCTCCTTTTGCATGAACAGTGTGATCCCCACATGCACCCGTGGGGAGACGCAGCAAACAACGCCTCTTTCCTGATGAAATGAATTCGAGACCCTGAGAATAGAGCATGCTATTAATTTGAACAAGATCCTCACTGAATGAAAATGAAAGAAGAAACGACTAAGCGAAGATCTGCGCCACCGTGCAGCCCCCTTGGCATCGCTTGTGTGAGCAAGAATGGTGATTGATATCGTTCTCTTCTATCTCTACATCAGGCGACGGAAACTAGACTTTTTTGATATCGTGGTCGTGGTTATAAGCTATACGGAGATCATGCGACGAGGCGTCCTCGTAGGGGCATTAGCGTAGTTGTTAAGGAGATTAAGAACTCCCCCCTAAGCCGGTATCTACGCGGAAAATATGTAGGCAGGTTCTTTACGGAACTCGCTCGCGATACAAAAAAAAAAGCGACACAGAACTACTTGGATTGACGCAAGATTTTACTTCGTTGACCCTTCGTTATCGTTGTTGCTCACTGAAAGATTAAGATATTTATTTCTTCCATTCTTCTAGCCTTTCATCAGCGACAAAATGGATTCTTTTCCAGCAGCAGACATCGACAAGACAAAAGCTACCTCCACCAGCACTAGCTGCTCCCCGCCAACATCTCTGGATCTCGCAGACTGTCCGCAATCGTTTCGGACGTTTCTGAATCGAAGTGGGATCAGCGAAAACGAATACGCTTCAGTCCTGAAACGGAGTGAGGAGTTGCCACGATATATCAGGGTAAAAGATTGGTGGAGGAGAAGAAGGGCAGAGGAGGTACATCCGGGAAGTGAGAGCAGCGACACGACTCGTAGCAGTGATAGCATTACCTTGGAAAATCTGCGTCGAAACTTCGAGGATGCCATTGCGATCAGGAATAGACAACAGGTTGGCGGATCGTCTTCCTCCAGCACTACCAGTTCACCGATCAGTACAACTGCTAGCAGTGGCGATCGTGTGTCACCTAATATAGTTACTGGTTCGTCGTCTCCGGAAGACAGAAGTCGTGCGGGTGCAACTGTTCAAAAACGAAGGCGTTCTTGCTCTGGCAATGCAGATGAGGCAGAGATACAACAAGAAGACGGCAAGAACAAGAGAAAAGCCTTGGAAGATGTTGATCTCAAAATCGAAAGTGTTCCTTGGTTACCCGGTTTCTACGCCGTTTGGCCCTCGACAGTTCCGCTTGCTAGTAGCGACATGTATAAGCGTGGAGAGATCTATGGATGCGACGCCGCAAGTGGTGCGGCTGTTTTCGCGCTTCTTAGTGGAATTGATACTAAGCCTAAAGACGAACAAGGCTCATCAAACTCTTCAAGAGAAGTTCTTTCATCTAGACAAAAATTTTCTTGTGATGTAGAAACAGAAACACCTTTACGTGTCCTAGATCTCTGTTGTGCACCTGGCATGAAGTTCTGCACGATTGCGGATGCTTTAGTGGACCACTCGAACACATCGCTTGTAGGGGTCGATGTGGATCGACAACGGTTAAATGCCTGTGACACTGTTGTGGCGAAGTACTTTCGTCGACCGCAGGTCTTGGGAGATGCGTCTAATTGTGGTAATGGAGATGGTGATGCTAGTCGTGCCAGCTCAACTCTTCGACTCGAGTGTGCTGACGGTCGGGATTTCTTCATCGCCAAAGAGGACGATCCGCGTCTTTCTGTGTCGAATATTGCGGGTACCAAAGGACAGCGCAAGAAACAGAGACGACTTGATGCTAATTATCAGGGTGCTTCATCAAATAAGGATGATTCCTCTCTGCCGTCATCCGATGGCGCGCCAGTCAAAGACGGTGTCTTCGATCTGGTCCTGGTGGATGCCGAATGTTCCCATGATGGATCTCTGCGTCACGTGGAGAAATACCGGAGCCAATGGGGACTGGAGAGTATGGGAACGAGAATACCGTGGTTGAAGGAGGGTGGAGAGGATGGCACCAGGAAAGAGGGAGCACTTCCATCCGGCGTAGACGATACAAACAGCCAGTCACAACCAGTATCAGAGAGGGGAATTATATTAACGACCAGTAGAAGCGACAAGAGATCAAGATCAACAGAGGACGATGGGCTCCAACAGCTCTTAGACCTGCAAAGAGCTCTTTTACGTAACGGTTTCCGAAATCTAAAGCCTGGGGGAACCCTTGTCTATTCCACTTGCTCACTATCCCGGTTACAGAACGAAGACATGGTGGAAGGGTTTCTGCACGAGGAAACTGTGCGAGATCAGGCGGAACGAGTCCGTTTGTTTGATGAAGGTGGTTCTTCCACCACAAAAATTCCTTGTGTCTCTTCCGATGAAGCTCGTTCGATGGCCAGGTTTGACCCATTGAAAAGTGGAACTAGTGGACTCTTTCTTGCTAAAATTAGCAAACATAAAATGGATTCCTAACTACATCCGATACACTCACACTTTGCATGGCCATGGGCCGCAACGCTTTTGTTTTCTAGACGTGTTTTTCCAAGAGACAGAAGCATGAAGATTACATGAGTAGGAATCATGTAAGCTTGAGTAGGACACCGAGTGAAGAGAGTGATGGTGCCTTTGAAACGACGAGAGATGGAATACCCTAATAAAGAGTAAAACTAAATCAAAACCAAAAGGTGTGCTTCTTCTGGTACTAAGAACGGAAATTCGCTAAAGATGTTCGCAAATCGCCTTCCCGCTTCGTCTCTGTGCAATGTCGCAGGCAGTGCGACAAATGTCGCAGGCAGCACCGGCAGGAGTGCGACCATGTTGCGTAGAACGCCTTCAATGCCCTCAACAAGTTCTGCAATATCGAACCACAATGCCCTTCTCAGTGAGCTACCCTTACGCTCATCACTATCGAACAAGGGTCATCTTCCTGAACTACAACTACAACGCCGTTCTTTCGCAAATCGTGCTATGCACGTGCCTAAATTGTTTGGGCAAGTTATGCGAGAGGTGAAGACCCAGTATCCACCTAGGAGGCGCTCTAAAGTCTTCAGACTGCCGATTCATTCGAAACTGTGCTGTGTGACGAAAGTTAAGGCTTCCCCTTCCCCTATTAATCTGTTTTCAGGTCCAGATGAACTGAAGTGAGTATCTTGGAGACGCCCTCTGTTTGGCTTTCACAGGGAAGGAAACTCAGGATTGCTTTCCAGATTGATTAGTCGTGGTGTGAGGAGCTCTAACAAAGGCCACTTCTATCCTCCCAAGCCGATACGAGCACCGGGTACCCTGACTCCCATTTTGTTGTTCTCGAAAGCGCACACGCATCGGCAGTTGGACAGCTTGACCGAGCAGGAATGTTACAAGTTATGATTGGAGGTGGATTCCTTTTTTTCTTGTCTTTTTCCTTATAGATAGCAATAACTATGTATAATTAGTACCAGTGCACCATAGCTTGTTGCTGAGAAGGATGGCCCTAGTGGTTCGGCTGTACGACCCTCTTTTGCGCAGCAAAAGGTCCTGCTTGATGTCCAATGAGTTGCTTCTAATTTCCTTAGTCGAACTCTTGCCAGAAATCCTAAAGGAGTTCGAACGGGCAGAAAAGCAGAAAGATGAGGTAGAGGCTGAGGACCATAAAAGATGCTTTCTGTGGCCGTGAACATTGGTAACAACTGCTTATCTTGGACGCTCGTCTTTTTCGACGATACCATGATGTTGAGATGAAACACGAACCACTTTTATCGGAACATTATTTGGAGAAAAATGTCGCACGCGTAGTACGCTGCCTAGCGCCTATGCACATGCACCAGTGTTCATGATCTTCAATCAGGATACAAATGCAAACGGCTCTAAATAGTCACATGAAAGAGAGATTTCATCGGTCTTGCAAAAAGATGTTAAAACTAGAAAAGTCGGTATCTCTGGATCGTGATTGGTACCTACGAGGCTCAATCATCAACTCGGTCTGCCGTCCAAATCTGTGCAGAAGCACATCGCTCTAAAAAACGTGATCCACTTAACAGTCTAGGCCCAACCTCCCGCTTCCCAAGTAAGTCTACCTCTCTACTCCGCCTCTGCCTTAAATTATATATCAGCGTAGTACTGAGTAGTTCATCGCACGACTTCGACTATGCGTTCTTGTTATCTCCAAGATCGATATTTTTAGGAATCTTTCTTGCTCACAAGTATCACTAGAACAACAACATTACCAATCACGCGACCGGACATCGATGCTTGTTGTAGGGTGATAGAAGCCACCATTATGATCCCTGTTTGATGAAGTGACTTTTGAACCTCTACTACAACTACTACTTCTACCGTACTTGCGTGTCCATGATCTTCCCTAAAAAGTAGTAAGGTGTAGAACAACTACATCAACAAGATGTCTTGGGCAGATCGTTCTCGGCTGCGCAGGCTTGAGCCCGAGCAGCAGTTCAGTGCAGGGCTCCAGCGCCCAATGGAACCGCGAAAGAAAGACCTCGATCTGATCAATTTCGAGCAACCAGGCGTCTACTTCCGCTATAACATTCGGAGCAATGCACTTTTTATGGCAATGACTTTACACTCTATCTTTTGTTATTGTTGCCATGCATCATGTCTTTCCTTGTCTTTTCTCAAGTTGGCAACTCTGCACCTTCATACTGTCTTCCTACGACAACTAAAAGCATACTCCCTACAATACCACCATCAACATGCTTGTTCTAATCCCAACAAGCACGCGTTGGACAAGCACCCTAGCGCGATAGAGGATTCGAGCGTTTATTACGAAAATCCAGTCCTCGCTTACTACACCGACTGCAACAATGAGATCCCGAAAAACTGGATGGGCCAGAAAAGGGTTGTGGAGAAACGGCTGAACCCCGTCAGGGAAAACGTGGCGAATTATTATTATGACGAGCTATTATTCTTGTTAGACTTACTTCTAGACTGAGTAAATAATGAGTTATTATTCTTGTCAGACTTACTAGAGTAGACTACAACTTATACTTGGTAGAGGATACTACAAATCGTATATTGAAATTGATGTTAGAGTATACTCGAACTCTTGTCGAGGACAAGAACAAGATAGGAGGAGTAGATGTTGTTCTCTTGAATTTTGACGTTTACCACAAATCCTGAAATTGAAAAGGAGAAAAAGAGAGGAGGTGAGATGTTCTATCCCGGGATTCCACACAACATCTTCTTTCAGCACTCTCGTCTAATCCCCCATGAAATTTGTCGACTTCCTCAAGGAAGCTATCGCAACGCAGAAATGCAAGAAGATTTATCTGCCCTTTTCAGCCGCCATGGCGCACCAGTTCGAGATACCACAAATCGTTTACGTCAACGCGGAAACACGAAAATGTGGCCGGGTCTCTCAGGGACGTTGGTGGTTCTTAGACCATCGGAAGATCAGTACCTTGGCGGTCCTAGCAAACGACAGTACGCTATACGACGAAGCGTGCGAGGACTCGACGGAATATTTATGAGCAAAATGCTAGTGGACATTAGAGGTACTTAGACTGCGCTGCTGAACATGTTCTATGTCTATCTAACCATATCCAGCGGTGACCACACCTTGACAGAAGCACGGATCATCTACCTCATGTCTCTCTCTTCTAACGGCAACCTCCACTCTGGAGTTCCTCGATTTAGCTCGTCAGTCTCCGGAAGTTGTGGTAGTTTGCGTCATTCGGCGGGGTTGGGGCGAAGGCGATATCGTACCTGGTATCCTAGTGGATCCGCGAGGAGGTGCCGACGACGGTGAGGAAATCTCCGACATTTTGTCCGACACTGCGACGGAGGAAGAGATCATGATTTTTGACGATACGCTACCCGAAGCAGAGAAGAAAGCACAGATTGTGCCAGTAAAGAGCGATGGTGTACGAGTTTCGGCGTTGGCGGGGGATACCATGCGGTTCAACATCACGCAGGATCATGAGTGGGGGAAAAATTCTTTGGAGCATAAAGTCGAAAAACTAGTAGAAGCTGGGAAATTAACGGAGCAAAAGGGAGAAATCTTGCGAGCCTTTAATGAGCAAGTTTTTTTATGGATGATGAGTGATAATTTTTCATTTTGTGTGATGAACAGCAACAGCAACAGACCTCCATGCCTTTGCTAGAAGAAGTTGAATCTCAATAATCACATAAATGTATAGTATCTTCATGCATTTGAGTATGTCAACGTAGAGGAGCAAGAGGATGTCGCGGTTCATCACCGATCAGCAAGAACCCAAGAGATCTTCATACGTAAAATTTGCCTCACTACTTCTTCCCTAATTATCAGAATAAATTGACCCCACAAGAACGGCACTTCTAACCCTTCTCGCCGACGACTACTTTTCGCTGCTTGGTGAACGGATTGAATTTTGCAAGAACAATTTTTCGATTCTGAACCAGTTGAAGAACAAGTACGACGTGTGGCTGCAATACACGCAGACTCTGATGCAGGAAAGGGATCCGGACATTCTGATTCGCGATAGAAACCACGGTCTGGAAACCGCTGAGGTGTTGGCGAGTCTGTGCAAGCAGATGGCATCATTGGCCTATGATCAATCGGATAGGGTATACATTTAGACAAGTAAGTAGCTAGTAAGTAGCTTATGAATAGCGCAAGTAAGTACTTAGCTAGTACTATTCTACTTGAAGTACTTAGCTAGTACTCTACTTGAACTTGTTTTTACTCCAAATAAAACTAAGTACGCAAGAAGGACTACTCATTCTTCAAGAACGTCCTCATCCTCCATGATCCTCATCCTCCATGAATCTTCAACTGCCTCGTTTTGCATAATCCTCATCCTCCATGAATCTTCAACTGCCTCGTCTTGCATAATCCTCATCCTCCATGAATCTTCAACTGCCTCATCCTCCATACTTTCCGAGAGAGTTATTATTCAGCTTAAATCTTTCAAATACGTAGTTTCCAAAAATTCCAACTCCAAGGTGATCGAACTCGCGGCCGTGCTCGCCCCTCAGCTAGTCCACTTCTTCTGCGTGAAGCTGTACCAGCAGCAAGAACAGGCCAAGACCACTCAGAAGATGGCGCCGACAACGGGGCCAGCTTTTGAGGCCTTAGTGTGCAACCTTGCGCGTACCTTCTTCTTTGACGAGTTACAGTTGCACGCTTACAATCTGTTGATGGATCTCCAGAACGCCTCGAACTGGAAAGCGTTATTGCCGATCGTGGCAGGACACGTGGCCGAAAAATTGGGAGTGTACTATTGCTTATACGCTTTAAACATCAGAAGAGATTGATATTTACAACTGTAGGGATGGGTAATTGATAATATACAACTAGGGAAGATGGATACGATCTTCATGACCTTGGAGTGCTGCAGTGTAGTATGATGGGGTTATTGGATGTTACAACACTACTTTCGTTTATTTGAAGACGATAGTTAGTTGTACGTTGTACCTACAACATCAAGAAACACTATTCCAGCATCTTCGCAGGTATGTCCTTTGCACTTTTAACCTGGCTGCTGGCCAAGATCCAGTCGCAAATCGCTGGGCTTGGCGTCGTGACGCAGGAGAAAAACTGATGGTGAATTTGAGGGAAGCGGTTCCCAATGTCCTGTATCCTGACAGAGACAATCACGTTCTGAGCGCTTTTGAGCCTCTGTTCTTCCGTTTCCTGAGAAATGATCCAATTGCGGGATATGAGGTGCCGAAGATGAGACGGTACGGGGAGTTTTTGGCAACCTTGTTGACCCATGACGGATTTTTGCTGCGTCAATGGGGATACCAGAAGGGAAAAGAGTACAAGACACGTGCGAAGATGAACGAGGTGTACAAGCAAGTGGTCACGGAAGTGAAGCTGAGGATTGAGGTACTTCTAATTGTAGTCTAGGAGAAGTCGGACGAGTTGTATGCGACCATTTATTTGTGACTACTTGTGTTTTTTTTTTGGCGATTCATTCTAGTACGTGTCGTGTTTTACTACATGCTTCTTCTCGTGGATGACGATGATGACGCCGTGCTGTTTCTCACAAATTTTTGTACATTCATACTAAAATGTTGGAGATTCTAGACGATAGTGGAGGTAATAATCTTCTTAAATCCTTCTTAATCCAACCAGTTACTTTAATACACTCTTGTACATTCACCCTATATATGATCTACTCGGGTAGTACGGGTAGTGCCGCTGTAGAGACAAAGGAGCGACATCTTCACAGCTTCAACATCAGAGAAATCGAAATCCGTAGAACACAGAGAAGATTCAGGGAAGTCGTAGGTCCAATCCGAATCGACTAGCATCATCATCGTGATCAACTCGGGACGCCCGTCATCCATCAAATGTCCCCAGCTTTCCAGTCGCATCTACCACACCTTCTCAACACCCTGAAAAAACCAGCGTGCCATGCTAATGGGCAAATTGAAAGACAAGGAAGTTGAGGACTGCTGGACCGAGGCTTTTGAGAACCTGGATGCAACCATGAACAATACCTTTGTAGAATTTGCGGTCACTGATGGGTACGAGCCCAATAGTTTTCGATCTTACTTCCTAGAGCTCATGGCGGAACAAGAGCGATCGATCTTGGAAGAGGAACACAAGGATCACGATTGGGCTAAGGAGAAGCGGAAGGAATTGTTCCAGACGTTGTTGTTAGGAAGATAAAGAGTGACTATATGTACTTGCGACTACCCTTTTCGCTTTTCTATCTTCCTCTGGTCTTTCTTTTTTCTACTTAGGTCTCGCTTGGGCAACGTGCTGAACAGGTTCATGATCAGGGGTTTTGTGGCAACTACTAACAATTCGGGCATACTTAGGTCCGCTCCGCCACAAACTATATTTAGTTGTGACTCTGGGCAAATTTCCTCAAGTTTATAAGTGGAACTTTGAAAGACTCCCTTTCCCCCAGAGCTCTAATTTTCTCCTGTGTCGACAAGCGGGAGCGCGAAATAGTGGAGGAACAGGGCGCGAACACAGTGAGCAAGCCAAAGACAGCACGCGCTTTGCTTTACACCAATTCCGCGAGCTACAACTCCAATAGTCGTGAATTGCAGAGTCTCCGTAATCTCGCCGCTTTGTTTCTCCCTCTGCTCGGTGATCACACCAGACTGCTATCGATTAAGGCTTGTTCTTGTCCTCAAGATTCATTTTGTTGAGAAGCATCCTTGCTTACTTTCCTCTGGCGTTAGCCTTCATTTAATATCCTTTATTTCAACAAGGGGGCAAGGGAACCATGATCAACAACAAGTAAATAATCATGTCGTGACATCTTCTTCAAGCATATTATACATCAATTCTTCTTTCAAGATCAGTGCTAGTAGATGATATTGCGCAAGAACTACCACACAAAAAATTCCTCTAATCCGAAGTTGGAACGTGCAGTTGGATCTGCCAAGACTAGATCGGATGAGATTGGTGCCATGGATTTGACCAAGGAATTGCAGCAGGCAAGGAACGAGAAATATTTCACAGTATCGGCTTTCGCTCGATACTTCGCAGTATTTCTACAACTCAAATGCGTGCCGGGAAAACATAAAAGGGATGTTTTGGAGTTAAGGCTGCTTGTTCTTGTTGAGGCACGACGTTTCGCGTGTTAATTTGATGATCATAGCTTGCTGGTGACAGTGCTGATGCAGGACGACAGCTTGTTCTTCTTCCTTTGCCACCGAGGATGGAAGCATGTGCAAGTAGACGGAGTTTTTCACAAGGTAGTGCTACACCTTTCTTCAAGAACGAAGTTCAACCTCCTCTAACAGTCGAAGAAAACGACAAAGCAGAGGCTTTGGCGGAGAGCGTTGTAAACACGCAGTTTGGCAACCTAGTTTCCGAAGTTCTATCGCATGCACCAGGAGACACGGAGCACCTGGATGGAGGGATTATGCACTTTCTGGACATGCTTGCAGTGACCTGCATCGAAGAAATGAAATACAGCCACTTGCTATGAAAAGAAAAACAAGTGTACTCCTAGTGGTCATACTCAGGAAGATGAAACTAGGCACTGGCACGCACACGCTCCAAGTACTTCTGCTTAGGAAGCTGCCTGTGGTTTATTTCTTGAGTAAGTACTATGAGAACACTTTTTCCTGCCTTTATACTTGCTTAGGGAATTGCTCAACGAAACCAGAGAACGCTGTCTCGAGTTTTTCTACCAAGCGGATGTGGATTTGGTTGCCAAGAAGTACACTGTGCCGGGATTTCAGGTGTCATCCATGGGCGACTGTCCTCGCGAATTGTTCATCGTGTGTGCAGTGATGCTAACCTATTGCGCACAGCAGAACACGGAGACACAATTTCAAACAACAAATTAAGGCTTACTTCTTCCTGTAACAAAATCTTAATAAATATATTGCTTCAACCATTACCATGCTGCATCTTCTGAAGCAGCTTGCTTGGGTCCGGGCGGCTGTCTTTCTTTTACGGGGGTGAAATAAAACTACAGAAGCTTGTCCAAGACGACCCTTCCCCCAAATTCCGTTTGGGAGAGGACGGGATTTGGGTAAAAAATGCTCTAAACAAAGCAAACATTGGACGTTCTAGCGGACCACATGAACACGTTTTTGCTGGACATCGTGTGGCAGAACAATAAGGAGTTAGTTCACAGCGGAGATGTGATCCAAAGGGCTCTGAGCGACGTCTTCCAGCAGATCACGAGCATGAACAATGTGGGCAACAGCGGTTACGCTGTCAACAACAACCAAGTAGGCAACATTACGGCTCAATGCAATTCATTTCTGCAAGGCCTTTCTCACTGTTCTTAACTTTAAGGATTGCGAGAAATGAGATGGGACTCCTGGCAAGAAATGAACAACCGTTTTGAGATCTATCTAATAGTAAAAGTAGCGGCATGAACGGTGCCGAGGGTAGTAGGAGCAACGCTTTCATGTACGGAAATCGGGTCTCCGCAACGCCCTCAGTTGTCCTGCAGTTATGAATGTTGAAATTGTTGAGAATAGAAATTCTAGCACTAGAAGTAGTCTCTTGGAGGTCCCGTTCAGGGCCGGTTCGCATTGAGATAGTAGAGTGGTCCGTGAAATACATAGATCAACCCTTTTACATTTACAGTAATCCTTTTACATTTACAGTTTCATCCCATATTAAGAACCCTCCACAGTACAGCTTAACGTTTAGTTTCCCACTCGTCGTGTCAATTTCGTTTTAGTAAGATCCCTGTAAGAACAAAGTACAACTTTCCTCAGCACCCACTCATTAGAAAAATGAAGTACAACTTTTCTGACCCTTTTCTCACGACCCTTCTCTAAAGTCCAGTTACGAGCAGGCCATGGGTTTAGTGCGTACTAGTCTGAAGAAAGAAATGCCCATGATGGACCACTTTTTTAAGACGTGCAACGTGAATCAGCTGAAAGCTTCGGAAATCAGCCTTGCGGACAGGGAAGCTGCCGTGATCACAGCCTTGACGATAGGCACAGTGAACCGTTTGGAAAGCAAGGTATCGCTGCCGGAGATAGTGGAGTGGGTGCATCTAAACGCGGCAAGGTCGACGAATGATGTAGAGCACTTGTTGCGTCAATGGTCGGTGCACTTCATGATGAACGTGGACATCTTTTTTCCATGTGACAAATTGCAACGTGGTGAGATTGTTGCAACTCTTACCGGTCTACTCCAAAATGCCAAGTGGAACCAGCTAACTAGCGGGGATGAGAGTTAAGGCGCAAGACTATTGTTCATCTCGTCTGCAAGAACCAAGCCATTTGAATTTGATTCTTGTCCCTGTAGTTTCCTTCTCAGAAGGATTCTTGTTCGGAGAAACTAATTTTCCTTCTTAGGATCCTTGTTCGGAGAAACTAATTTTCCTTCTACTTAGGTGGATCCTTGTTCGGAGAAACTACTTTTCCTTCTTATAGGTGGATCCTTGTTCGGAGAAACTAATTTTCCTTCTCAGAAGGATTCTTGTTCGGAGAAAAAATTGATGCACAGTGTGCAACAACAAGCACAAAAAACAAGATGAAGTGAGCACTAGGTTTGAGCAGCTCTTCTAAGGCGGGGAGATTTGTGCAGCTGAACCTATTGTGGCGATGGAAGAGGTTGCCGAATTTCTAGTGCGCATGAGCAACGAGTGGAGGAGAAAAGTCTCGGTTGCCCACTTCATCGATAGCGACGAAATTGCGGAGGACGGCGATTTGAGTCACGATGAGCGAGTCTTGCACTTTCTGAAGATTCTAGCAACCCATCATCTGTTAAGGCTTGAGTTACTTCCCATGCATAGTAAGTATTTATATATAATGATGTTTAGGGTTTGGGTTTAGGGTTTAGGGTCTAGTTAGATATGCTCCACCAACATTATAATGATGTGGATGTTCTGATGTTTCCTTATATATAAAAATTGATGTTTGTAGTTCATCTTGTTCTGATGTTCCCATATATTAATTGGTGTTTGTTCATCTTCCTTGGTTGATGATTTTTATAGGTATCTTGATAGTATAATAGTATACATAGGATCTTGGTTGATGATTTTTATAGGTCCATCTTTCTTGATTATGGAGGAAGAAGGGTTTTGTACTGAGGGGAAAAGGGGGATCTTCCCAAGAAGAAATGCTCTTCAGGATGAAGATCGGAAACAAGACAGGGTCTCTAAATCTTGGGATTACCCATACGATGCAAACGGTGGTGAATAACTTGTACGACCTAATGCGGTATCCGTGCGTGGTCTCTGCGGAGGGGGAGCCGCTTTACATCCTAGCAAACAACGCGAGCTCAAGGCAATTTCAAGCCTTTATTTTGCTGACAAAGGATTTCCTGTTCGCAGAGGAGACGGGATATTTTATGGAGGCATCTTCAGATTCACATCAGGGATTCAGAAGTCACTTTCTTGACATCTTTCTTGTGTTACTTCTTGTACGACTCTCTTGGACTTGTTGTGATTAAAGGGTGGACCAGTTGTAGACTGTTGTTGATGTATTTACAATCTTCAATTGTACAACTGATGCTTAAAAATCATACTCCTGGTCAACTTGTACATCAGTGAGTAGCAGAAGTATGATTTTTAAGCCTCCATATTATTGTCCGTCGACATGATTCATCTGCTATCATTGGATGTAAATGTCGTGTTCCACAGTGTTTTGGACTAGACCTCCTGTTGGGAAACTGACAACCGTTCATCTGTGTTGATGATGAAAACCCCCCGTCACATGATCCTTTTTCGCTCCTCTCTAATCTGCTATCCCAAACCGCTACCGAAGCATGTCTAGTCTGTCTGCAAAACGTGGGTCTCAAACTAGCAGGGTCGAACGTGGATCTGAAGTGCAAATGGATTCATTTGATAGTGATGCAAGAGCTTCGACGCTTGGGAGAAGACGACTTTCCGGATGGATTCTCCGTACTGGCCAACAAAATTACCAGTTTGGTAGCGTTCCTGATACCGGAAAGTGTGAAGTTATGTTGAATTTGTTATACGACAAGGGAATAAATGGCGGGTACTAGTTGGCGATGGATAGTATGTTCGCTGTTTTGTTTACTATTTTGTACAACAGTCTCTTCGCTTTAGGTTTCATTCTTCTGACATATTTATTAATCGTCCCTTGTTCTAATCAAAGGCAGCACAATCGAAGATCCCGCGACGATTGACAAGGTTGCGGATTTTGTCGAGAAAGAGGAAAAGTTTATCTGCGATTACATGGACTTCCTTTTTTCAGCTATCGAAGAAGACAAAGCTGCTGGAAGAGGGAAGGTATAGACTTGTGGTTCTTGGTTGGTTCTTTTTCTAGAACTAGATAGCTACCGTGACATTTTTATTAGTACTCACTTTCTAGATGTTTACTCTTACCTTCCAGCACTGTTCTCTTCGCTTCAAAGCTTATTAGTACCTACTTTACCAATGTGTGGAAGTGGATGTGGTCCTCCTTCATCATAAGAATCCTGTCTCTTGATCTTGACTAAAAGAAACTGTCCTTTTGGGGCAGTTTCCTAGTAATGAGCTATAGTTAAGTGACTGACTATTAAAAACAGGATCCAAAGCAAACCAATTCCTCTTCCTCAACAGGCTGAGTTCAACTTAACCGAGACGTATGAGAAGTATATTTCGGATAGTGCTAAGGACCCAAGCAGATGGCATTTTGAATACGGGCAAACAGTCGAGGATATCCGAAAGTTGCCGTCAGTTAAGGCTTAATATCGTAATCTTCATCTTTCTACTTGTGAAGCATCGATCTCCATCTTGGAACTGTTGGTGGAACAGGCTAGTGGGACCATGGAGCTGTTAGTATACTTCCGTAGCCTTTTTGGCTCAAGTAACCAAATGAAGGACATAGCTCAACTTTCCTGAGTCAGCTAAAGCCTACTAAGTTGCCTCAAGTAGAACAAAATTGTCTTTATCACTTTCTACTCCTCATAACCTCTGAAATACTAATATAGCCTGTGGTGCCTATATTTCATAGATCATAACAAGGGTGATTTCTTTGAGTGAGCTCTAATTCAACATGGAAAGTGGAACAGGCGAATGCCACCATGGACATGACCGAAGGATTGTCGGATAGAGTGAGGGCGATCTACCCAGACATCAGTGGGCCAGCGTATGATCCTAAGACAGGAAAACTGAGGACAGAAGCGGCTCTGAGTACGGTATTGCATGATGTAGTGATCATTTTGATGTCTCTGATTATGTTCTCTTACGCATGTTGAGGTACAACTTGGTGAAGAACATGAACCACGGAGAAGTACGGCTTCCACGTCACAAATCCGTAGCCTGAAGATCCACGTCTACGTATAATCAAATCTGTAACTACTACGTCCACCTCTACCACACCCAGGCCGTCCGCGAGTTCGAGTCTGCTCAGACTGCGTTGACAGTGGCGGAGAAAATGGCTGTGCCACAGGAATATGTGCCTTTGCGATCGTCGGCGATGGCCCCAGAGGAATTCCGTGATGCATTGAATAACCAAGTTGACTCTAAGTTAGCAGCCGCAGCCGATGGTCAAAAGCGACCTTCACAGAGGCAAAGCCAAAAACCTGCTGGGGGACTGTTTATGGCCTTGTCCACAACTTTGTTGAAAGGCGAAATAATTTTTTTGTTTCAACAGACAGTGTCGTGAGAGTTCAGATGAGTTGTCTCTTTCTGACACAACTAATAAATACATTATTAGTGTACCTTTTTCTCTTTTATATCTTCCTCTGGTCTGTCACTGTCTTTTTTCTAGTTAGGTCGGCTCCACCACAATTATTAGTGTAAAAATAATGACTAGAGAGTAGTGAAGGATCCACAACCTAACCTAACCTAGTGTTTCTTCATCGAAGTTGTGGAACATGATCTTCGTTTACTTCATCATTCTTCTAGTCGGACTCAACACTCTACCTCGTCTAAGGTCTCAATGCCATCAATGCCAATGGGTATGGAGGTGGATGATTACGGTGCTGCCACTAGCGTCAGTACGGGCCCAGGCAGGATAATCGACACCAGAGCGATACTGGGACATATAGTGGAGAAAGACGCGGATGTTAAGGCTAGTACAAGAAATCCAACCTCTTCTTCACAGGTCCTCCCGTACTTTAACAGGGAACTAATGGGGACCCAAGAAATCTTCGTCCTGTTTTTATAGGGAAGGGGGACCCAGCCCCAGCAAAATGCTGTTGGCGATGGATTTCATATCTTGGATGTTGTTCATTCTAAATCTAATGATGGGAATATCATAGGCGGATCGCAACCGAGCGCTAAACCGCGTCAAATCCGCCCTGCACCACGAGAAGCTGTTCCTCAAAGTCAAACATCAGATAGTGGCTCTAGCGGCGCATCAGGACGGAAACCATCTCAGAAGAGCGCAGCAGAAAAATCCGGAACAAGTAAGTCATCAATTATGGTGGACTTTCTCTTTTATATCTTGATCTTCCTCTGGTCTTTCTTTTTTCTAGTTAGGTCGGCTCCACCACAATCTATTATGGTGGACTTTCGTTTTGATGGTACTTTTCTTGGTCAAACGAAAATAGCGAGAAGAGAAGGATAGAAGATCTTTCATGTACTAGAAACACGTTGATGCTTAATTATTTTTCTTGGTTCTTTTGTTCATCTACTTCTGTACCAGTTTGGTTATAGTTTCTATCAGGACGTCGAGGGCGTCAGAGATTTTTTCGTGTGTCCATGCTTCCGTCCATGACCAGCACTCTATCTTTCACCCTATTGATATGAATTTCTCACTCACTCTAACTCCCGTTCGAGTAGCAGTGCTAGCAAGAGTGCCAGCGCAAGTGCCCCGAGCAAGTCATCGACCTCAGGGAGCGGCAGCGGCCCAGGATTCGGTGGGAAGAAATCGTCGTCTTCAGCCTCCTCGACGTCTAAGTCGTCAGCGAGTGACTCTTCGTAGACGGAGAAGAGGATGACGAAGACGATGAATGAAATCTTTGTAGAGGTACAACTGCTGCTACGCAACATAAACATTCTTGAATGTAGGAGAAGTCTGAGGATATTATCATCAACTTAGATTCTTGTCATAAGTGCAAATGCTGCGCCAGTTACATTCAAAATGGGAAAAGCATAGCCAAGTGAAATCTTGCTAATTTGTTTATTGCATTGTCCGTCACGATGTTCATTGAGTTCAAAATTGTCCTTATATAGCAACCATCACACTAGAATGAGTAAAGTTTTCTAAAGTCAATCTAACTCCGAGTTGATTAAACTCATTATCATATTACTTATCACTGTCGTACTTATACTTGCTAGAAGCATTGCTAAAGCTAATATCTGTCATTGTCATTCAATACCAGAACTAGAAGTACAAGAAGGAACACTCACAGCACCAGCATCGGAGTGGAATCTTCTCTCTTGGCCATCCAAGTCCAAGAACAAGACATCTGAAGAAGAACTAGTCATGGAAACATCAAATATGCCCTTCTCGATGGAAAATGAAATTAACCATAATGCAGAAATAAAATTTCGAATTTTCGAACAACACATATTATTTGAACATCATACGACCACGATTTATATCAAAACAGGTCCAGAATAATCATGTCTATTAACTATCTACAACTACACAGATATGCAAGGGGGCCTATAATCAGCATGAATAAAAAGTCTCTCTCTGTCGTAGACGAATATCCAAGAGGACTGAAAGTTCAAAATGGATTTTCGTTGAACAGATTTCTGTATAGAACGTGACAAGAACAGGAGGTCTCTACTAGTAGGTAGGTATTGTCAGTCAAGAAGTAACCTCTTGTACATACGCATATCAAAACACCGATGAGTTGCATCTCAAACATGACACAGACACTGTACACGTAGTCTTCGAAGAAAGATACCGAATAGTAGAAACAGAAAATAATAATTTGTCATTCTCAACATTGTCGCCGAGCTTAAGCTTTGTCATTGTAGGCGATGAAGAGAACAAACTATCAAACAGCCATACAACACATCAAAATCAAATGAAGAAAATCAACTTTTTTTTGAAATTCAAGGCGCCCAACAAAGGATCATGATCGGAGGTGAGCTAACTCCTATCCTAGCCATGATCGTCGATTCGAGAGAGCACAATCTAAGTACCTTCTTCGAGCGGGGATCAAACTATTGGAACAAGGGTGATGCCTCGATTTCATTCAATGAATCCCTTCCTAGAGCAATTGTCTATTGTGGTCTTGGAATTTCGACAAACCGTCACAGGGTTTTGAGGATTTTGGTGTGTAGCATGATTTTTGTACCAAGTGTTGTCCTTGTGTGTCGGTAGACATGTCGATGCTAGGGCGCTGCGTCGTCGACCTCTTGTTTGAACATCAACTTGATGGCTAATGTTGATTGTGTGATGAAACGCACCTATTTTCATGGTTCGTTATTGTGTAGCGACACCGTGTGGATATGACCCCGGACAACGCACCTCCATGACCATGAATCACCTTCTCCATAGACATCAACCTAGGCTTTGGTACTAGTAGCTGCGGAAGTGACGACCCTATTTTTGTCTATCTACTTCCTGTCTTCCTTCTTGCTACTCAAGCTTGAGAGGCTAAGCATTGAGAAGATCCATCTTCTCTCTTTTTTGGTACTCGACAAACTTATCTTTACAAGTTACAACAACATCATAATCATATAACGAACATAGACTAAAGTTGTACTACTTATCAAAAATATCATTAAACACACAGCCGACATCAAATAAACAACATGGCGGATCCATTCGCTGCCGTGGCAGGCGTCCCGGAGGTGAAGGCGGGCCAACGCGCCAGTAGCCGGACTCAGGGAGCGAAGCAGTTTTTTGATGTTCTGCAAAACGAAGCAGCAGCTGAGCGCGTCGAGCAAGCGATTTTTGCGCTCACGAATAACGCAGATGATAAAAAGTACTTGAAGATTTTGTAATTCTATTGAAGAAGGATGAAATAAAGCTCCAACAATTAGTCGCTCGCGACTCTAAACTTCTGCAACACCTCCTGCTAGGCAAATTCATTCATTCATTCATTCAGTAAGAAAATTCTAAATTTGTAGATGATCGATTCATCGTTAGAAGTGCCAAATTTTTAGCGTGAAGAAAATAATGAAGAAGTGCATAATTATTCCGCGCATCACCACAACGAGCTCAACATTCAAGTCTTCGAAATGTCAACATTGTCCAGTTCAAAAATCAAGCAAACAGTATCAAAATCACGCACGACACACAGTTATCGCATGCGGATTCGGCAAGTTATCAGCGTGTTGAAGCAAGAGCGGTTTGGCGTCTTAAGAGAAGGTACTTATTAATATTTTTTTTCGGCGTCGTGCATTTTGATTTCTATTTGAATGTTTCGTTGTTTGTTTTTGGTCAATCATTTCTTTTTGGAGCAACAGTCATTTCTTTTTGGTCGATCAATCTACTTCTTCCGTTCCTTCTAATAAATCCGAAGGTATTGTCCGTGAGATGGTCGATTTACACGATTTAGTAACGACAAAGACAAATGCAGCTGCGGTTAAGCCGAATTATCTGTCGGATATCAAGGAGAAGCTTAAAACGGTACTTTACATTATAAGATTCGAGTTTGATTCATAGGAACAATCATGTTTGCCTTTCTTGCTTGTGACCATGAACGACGAGAAAAATTTCATCTAATACTAAATCTACCAGTACATCGAACCTGCAATCCATCTGCTTTCACTGACTTTACCTCTCAAATCACTCCTCCAATTCAACTATGATCCTACACAGGCTGGCGAATCCGAGTCTAGCGGTGATAGCCCTTCCACCACAGGAAATAATAGTAAAGCGTCTTCTCCCGATGACAATTTAAGGGTTACCACATTGCATTCTTCACTAGCGTCCTTGACTTTTTTCCCAGTAGGAAAAGGGTCAGGGATGACCTGAAGGGTGCAATGACACAATAGCTCTAAACAATAGCTCTGAGATTCCAGCGCCAACGATGGCGCGCAGTAGTCTTGTTGCACAGGCGCCCGCTGCGGTTGTGCGGCCACAGCCCGGAGGTGGTGATAATCCTTTTGCATCTGCAGGGGGAGGGTCGGATAATCCTTTCGCAGCTTCTGGTGGAGAACTACAGAATTATAAACCTCCTCAAGCACAGCAGCCTAAAAATACCAATGTGGCACAACAAAATAGCACTTCTGTAGCACCTGCTTCAGCAGCTCCTGCTGCTCCCGCTCCAGCTAAGATGATCCCACCAACAAGTGAGTTACATCAACAGTCGCCAGAAACTACAACATCAGCCTCGTCCGACAAGATGCCACCACCTGCGGGTCCTCCGGCTCCGAGTGCAGCTACTCGTGCTGTTCCACCGCCAGTACCAGAACATCCTAGTCCAGCTGTTGTACAACAGAATACTGCTTCTCCTGGTGCTGTCTTACCACGTGCTGCTACTCAGACAAATAATCGTTCTCCTTCGATCGGGTTAGGAGGTAATCCATTTGAGCAGATAGGTGGACAGCCACTACCTGTTGCACCGGTAAGAAATAACGCCACTGTAGCACAACCTGGAGGAGATGGAGCTAGTAGTACTGCTCAACCACCTTCTAGTAGAGGAGGTGCAGCGCCGACAGCGCCACCTGCTCCATCCGCAGCAGCGAGTAACAAAGCAGTCTTGGATAAAACGTTGATTCAGCCCTTATCTGTCCCAACAGCGCCACCAACTGCACCAACAGCGAATGCAGCACCGGTGAAAGCACCAACTTCTCAACATCAACAAATGACAAGACAAGCACCAGAACAAAACCAAAAGGCTGCGCCTCAACAACAACAACAACACCAACAGCAACAAGCAAGTACTTCTACTAGAGCACCCCCAGAAGTGGCGCAAGGAGCTGTGCTGAATGGTAGTCCGTCTCCTAGAGGAGTGAGTATGCCTCCAGGTGGAAGCGGTGAAAAAAAGTGGGCTGAACAAGAGAAGATGCACCAAATGGCTCACGATAGCATCACAGCGAGGCTGAACAAGTTGCGGGAGAACAGTACTAGAAGACTTTTATTTGGTTTCTTTACGGCGAAGGCGATTCTGACTTTAGCTAATTTTGTTTCATTCGCTGTGATTGTTACCACTAGTTCGGAACTGTTCACGTAGTCATCGTTGCATTCCATTACATACTACATATGAATATCTCCACCCTTTCCTCGCCAATTCTACTTCAGAATCTTCTCTCGCGGAAACGATGCACCGCACTCGTGAGACTGTTCAACGCGAAGACTTTTTCCAGCAAGGCAAGAGCAGCATGTTCCGACGAGGTCCTTCTGACCCGAAGTCTCTAGCTGGGCCAGCTTTCTCTTCTAGTACCTTGTCCGGTGGCGTTGACCGTTCCGAGCAGTTCGAGCGTGACAAGGCCATGCTCGAGTCCGAGCGTGCGGCACTGGAGCGCGAAAAGACCGATTTTGAGGCCGACAAATTGAAGTGGAAGACAGACTTTGAAAGGGAGAAAGCTTCCTTTGCGGAGAAGGCGAAGACGCATCAAAGGGCTCTGGAGGAGGAGATTGAAAGCTTGAAGAGTCAATTGGAAAAAGCGACCTCATCTGCGGCTCTGAACCGCACAGCGTCTGAGACGGTGACTGAAGAATTAGCGGCTCTAAAGCGACAGTTTGAAGCAGAGAGGGAGAAAGAACGGAAAGTGATAGACGCAGAAAGAAAACGGTTGGAGGTCGAGAAACAAGTCTTCAAGAGGAAACGTACCTATTCACTCATACTCTTACTTTTTGTGTCAATATTTTGACTTTCTATTTTAGATCTTCGTGCAACGCTAATCTATTCTTCATAATTTGTATTTGGTACATAGATATGCTGCTCTGTACTGAACAAAATAGAATTCAAAGAGTACACACTCATCGGCAAACTGTATCCATATGAACCTTCCCAACCCATAACAGAACAAGAGCTGCAAGCACGCAGTGAGCAGCCGTCGTCGAGTCTTCAGCAGACGCCAGCTTTGTTGAACGATGATTTGATGGCCCACAAGTACGAATGCCTCAAAGAACAGTTTCGAGTTCGTTCTAAGGAGCTGCAAGACGTGAAGATGGAGAATCAACTTTTCAAGCGACTTGAGGCGAAACGAGCACAAGAGTACCGGATCAGCGAGGATGAGCTCAAATACACCTATGACAAGAGGATTCAGCAATTGGCGACGCTGCTGGAGGAGAAGGGTAAGTATTAGATAATGTGAGTGTGTCTTCTCGTTCTTGAAGGCTAGGCTTATATCGCGACAAATTCAAGATGGCGGACACGCTTGCGACCGCGCAGCGACCTGGCCTTTGCCACGGTGATGCCCGTCAAGACTTCGGCGATCGGCTGCCGGTGACGCGGAAAACGAAGGGGGGGCCATTAGCGAAGCACGCGCCCCATTTGGCCGGGCGGGTGCCCACTCTCGAAGGAAACGCACACGAAAGCAACAAGGCGCCGCGCAGATTCATGGCAGAGGGGTGGGCAAGCGGCTGGGGTTCTTAGGAGTCTGATTGCACTGCGCGCGGACTCTGCGGCCCCGTCGGTTGGGCAGCAGTCGAGAAGTGCGGGGGGAAGTTCCGCGGAGCTTCGGTAGATTGCGTTGGGGGTTTTGCATGTGGTTCGTTCTCTGTGGATGATTTTCAAGGGAGGCGGCTTGAGGCGTGCGGTGTCGCCGGGTGGGGTGCGGGTGCCGATAGCCTCCGACTGTCGTCTACCGCTACAAACCGCCACCGCACCCCCGGCGCCATCCGCGATACGGTCACCAGTGTGCGGCTGAGTTTCTACGATTACTCGATCGAATAATCGACACCAGTGCGCTAGCTGCCGACGTTGCAGTAGTGGCCAGCTGTGACGAACTCGGGCGTACAGAACGTCCCGAACGGCACCAGGTAGCTGTAACCGTAACGAGCGCGATCAGTCGACTTGTCTACCACGACGCACTCGAAGCGACCGCTCATAACGTCGCGTGCTTGGGCTGCGGCCAATCCGCCGACACTCACAGCCACGGCGGTAGCCGTGCGTCGCGGTTAATGTGCCGCCCTGCATCTCGGTGACTGGTGCCGACGGAAGCACTTACCGCATTCTTCCAGGAGCAGCGCGCGAGTATCTGCCTGACGACCCAGGAGAGCAGCAAACTGAACGCGCTGAGACGGTGGGGCGTCTTGTGCAGCAGCGTGCCAACGCCCGGGGCCGCTTGTTCATCTACACTCCGGACAGACAGCTCGAGCCCCTCCGTGAACAGGCTGACGTCGCCAAGGCACGGCGCGGGATATATCTTCGTGCGGTCGGGCGGTTTCGTGCAGACGTCAACGCTTTGCGCTACGTTTCGCGGCGGCTGGTCTTCCATTGGCACACGCGCCCGATTCTCGACGTACATCGTGAGAGCTTGCGCGACGCCGCGCGCAGCGCGTTTCTCGGCGGTCCTGACAAGTTGGCCACTCGCGCGCAAGCGCTTCGGGGAGCATTTGGAGAATGGTCGGATCGATTGATGGGGCAACCCAATCCGCACGGCGCGCGACTTGACTTCGCAACCGCATACGGCTACCGCCTTGGCGATCGAGCTCGAGCAGGCACTCGCTCACGAGGCGGCCAACACTGAACGAAGTGCGGACGGCAGGGCCGGCACTCAGTCAACTCCGCGACCATCTTGGGCGACGCGTCTCCGCCTTCAGGGCGGCAGTTAACGACCGGACTAGGACAGCGAACAACTGCGCTCCCTCTCGCAACTCCTTCCAGACGACTTCAGCGGGTTCCGCCAAGAAGCCTTCGGCGCGAGGCCGACCGACGTAGCGACCCGGCATCACGCGGAAGCTCCCGAGGATTGGGGCGCGGCTCTGGATCGGATTGATCGCACCCGGATAGCCGCGCCTCGGAACGCAGGCGCGTTGGTGATCGCAGTCAGCTTGGCCTTTGAGGGCGATCGGCTGAAGTACGAGTAAGGGGTGGAGAACGGTCGATGGATGTAACTAACGAGGACCATGCGACGACTGGACAGCCGCCGGGTGCGGCTGGGTGGTAGTCTACAGGGCGGGGCAAGCAGTCTGATAGTAGCGCGACGCTTTTGCGTACAGCATCTAACTTTTAGCCCGTGTGCGTATTACTGGTGGCCCAGGCCGACCCATCCTGATTGCCAGCGGCTGCGCGAGTGGGTGCCCAAGCGAGGTGGCAGGGTGCGCTCTCGGGTCACGGGGTGGGGCTCGCTGATTCTCAGCATCGCAATCACTGGTCTGGCCACGAAATTGCGACAGCATGTCTACCAAGGGTGGCTCAGCACGCTCGATGAGCTTCTGCCATTCGATGCACTTCGTCACCACGCCAAAGCCCGACAAGCCGTGGCCACGCGGCAGTGCGCGCGCAAACATCTCACCACCGTCGACGCGTGCACCCGTGTGCCAGTCATTCTGATACCAAGACCCAGCAGACAACGCCACGCACTGCTGGGCGCCGATTTGGCGGCGTCTCCTGTCAGTCGGCGGGCCGCTCAGTTATGCGCAGCGGGGACAGTTGCGGGCTGCAAATCAACGGGAGCGGCAGAAGCTGCGGCAGGGCGTTCTTTGTGTTTTGGGCGCTGCTGTTCGAGTGTATTCCTTGCGCAGGGGGCTGGGTTTTGCAAATGGCCTGAGCGCGTGCTGGGTCGGTGGCGTTCTATTTTTGGCGTGTTGTGCAACGTAACAGCGCCTGGCGTGACTTGAGGGGGGAGGATTTTTTTTCCCGCGCTGCGCGAACCGCATCGGCGATGATCGCGGGGAAGGGTTTCTTTGCGTAAATCCCCGGGATGCCTACGAACCAACCCGCCGCCCAGACGGAGCACTTTCTCCGTCGCGCTCATTCTTGACACAGGTCAAGCCTTCAAGTTCAACGGACAGGCGCGGGGCCACTGTGAGACGACTGCCGGGCAAAATAGAACCGGCGGGCGCCGCTCTGGCAAGAAGATAAAGCAGGGCGAAGGCCATCCAGCATGGAGCGAGTGGCGCAGGCCCTCGAGCACGCAGACCAGAGTCGCGTGGCTTCGTTCGTCTGAAGTGACTCGGGCGGCGTGGTCGAGCGTGTGGAGGTTATGGCAGGCGCCGGCAAAAGTGTCCAATCTCTCGGTAAAATGTAAGCGCTTCGGCTCTGCTCCTTATCCCTTAGCGCCTCCCCTCGTGTGTTAGTTTTGGTGGGGTGTCTCTGTCTGTCCGTCGGTCGTTTCTCTTCGTTGGGAGGAGTAGCCCGGTCATCTTCTAATCGGTCTCCTTCTGGAAAATGAACCGACAGACACTAATTAATTATTAGATAAAGCGCCATAAGTAACCCATCTTGGGCCATTAAATGAGAATCAGTTTCATGGATTTTGAAGTGCCAAAATCTGGTCCATTATCTTCATCAACACGATCTTCCTTCTTTGTTTTCACAACACACAGATGGCCACATCAAGGCGATTGAAGAACGTCTCGCCGCAGAGATTCAGCGAAAGATCAAGATTAGTGAGGAGACCAAGCAGCGAGAAAATATGCTTGTACGCCAGAAGGAGATGCTACGCGAACAACATATGAGGGAGAAAGATTTGACTCGAAAACTGAGATCAGCATCGCTATCGGCATCGATGCAGACGAATCAGAGCTTGGTACATTTACTCCATTTGGTTGATGATCTGGCTCGAATTCGTCTTCAACACTACAGTTTATCGCATATTCTAGTTCTTTATCCTCTCGTTCCATCGATCCTGAACATCATCTCCACCCACCGCCACAAAATTATGGTCTCTTCCTAACTCCTTCACGTTCACATACCAGATCAACAGCACAAGTGGTACGAAACCTCCGCTGCCGCCATCGATCCGTGGCTTTGACGCTGCTCGTAACCCCTTCCAGAAATACCGCGGAGATGGCTACGCCTCTAGTTTGGCTAAATCTCCGAATGAGGGCACTAGTTCAGTCGACCCCTTAGAACAACGTGCGAGTGATCGGGCGAACCCGTTTTTGTCCGATTTTCCTTTGAGTGATTTCGGAGCAGGAGTGAACCTCGGAAGCCAGCATCAACAACAAGTGATTTTGAATCACGCAGTAGGTCGTGGCAGCTCCGTCGATAGTTTCAATCCCGGAGCACGTCGCGTTGGAGGCTCAACGACGATGAACTCGTCCATCATTAGCAACAACCATTTCGGAGGTGGAGACAACAACTCTCTAGGCGGAGGAGCACCAGGTGAAGTTTCTCGTGGTCGTGGTGGTTCCTCGAGTTTGTTCAAAGATCACGACGCAGCGTCCATGACTAGCAACACGCCAATGAGTCACCAGTCTCGCGGTGCTGCTGCTGGTGCCAATGGCTCTATTGGAGGTGGTCATGGTCATCCACCTATCATGCCTACTGGAGGACCGCGGTCGACCAGTTCGCTTCTAGTGAATCCAAGCTTTGCCGCTTCTTCTAGTAAAGAAAGTGCAGGGTCGCAAAGAGGAGGAGGAGCTAGTACTTCGAACGATTTTTTCAACCCTGCAGCGCCTGCTGGTACTAGCAAGGAAAGCGGAAATACCTCAGCTGGAGCTGTTCCGCCACCACCGGCACCGAGTGACGCCTCAACCTCTGGAGTAGCTGGACAGCAAGCGCAGCAACAACCATCGTCGTCGCCATTCGACCAGATGATGGCGCCTCCACCACTGAGAGCTTCTCAACTTCCTGCTTCTGCTAGAAGTAACGCAGCTGCTAAGAGTCTAATTCCGCAACCAGTCAACGGTGGTGGAGGTGGTGGCACTTCGAGTTCTCCCTTCGACACCTTCGGAGGCGGACCAGGTGGAGCAGCCCCTCCAGTTCATTTGACGTCTTCCCCCTTTGGCGCAGGCCCGAGTGGAGCTGCGTCTGTAGCCACGCCAGCAACAGTGCTGCCGCACCACGGCTCACCACACGAGCCTCCTGCACCAGTATTTTCAACTAGTAGAGGGCCATCACCGACTCAGCCGCCTCCCGCTTCTCAAACAGGTAAAAGCAACTTGATGAACAACATGGAAGATCTCTTCAGCGACATGGAGACTCCCGCTGCCGTCTCGAGTCGATCTAGATCGTTGAACCCTTCTCCTCCAAATGTTGCTCCAGTCGTTGCGCCACCACCACAGGCAGGAGGATCTCAGATGAATTCTTCTCAACAAGCTGGTGGGACGACCACAAACAAAGTAGTCCCTCCACTGAACTTATCGAGAGTCGCTGGAGACAACAGCGTCAGTACGACAGGCACCAGTTCAGCTATGAAGTCTTTCTCCAAACCGAATGACCCTTTCGCGACTGAGGATGAAAGCGGAGCAGACTTCTTTGCGATGATGGCGGCTGGTGGTGGAACTAGTGGCGGATCGAAAACGTCTAATGCGCCTAGTACAGGAGCTGCGAATGGCAGTGTTAATCCACCTCCTGCTGGACAAGCGTTAATCTCCACGACAGGGACAACGTCAACGATGAACATCAACGGCTTACAAGCTAGCACTTCTCACAACCACATGATGAACAATGCTGGGCAGGGTCAGGGTCAAGCTCCACCTCTTTTTTCAGCAGGAGCGACTGCTAGCAAGACGACAATCGCACCTGCTAGTGCAACTAATCAACATCAGCCGTTGTTTCCAGCAGCTGCTCCCACAGCGACGTCGACTTTCCCTCAACAACATCACGCGCCATCTGGACTGCAGCCCCTCAGCTCCCAGCACCATCAAACTGCGGTACCAACTCCCCTCCAACAACACCATCAGACCTCTTCCTTTCCTCATCAACAACAACAGCAGCATGCTCCCCTTAATAAACAGGATATCTACCATCAGCAACCCCAACAGCAACCCCAAGTGAGCAGCTTCCCACCACAAGCTCAGCAGCAACAACAACCTCAACAGAGTAAGAGCTCTGACCCTTGGGCTTCGGATGATGGTGCCGATTTTTTCGCGGGATTGCGAACCAACGCTCCTCAAGCAGCGAGCAAAACGGCTACCGCTCCAACCACTCAGATGGCTGACCTGTTTGGAGATGGACCAGGGTCTTTGTTTTAAGTGTGTCAGGATTTGATGATTCCTGATCGAAAGGGTCTTTGTTTTAAGCTGATTGGTTTCCTCCTCGATGGCTGTTGAGGTCAGTAGGTTGAGTCAAGGAACTGATCCTTCATCTATCTCTGCTGTGTATCTTCATCTGAGTGACCAAATTATTCGAGACTCGAGAGGAATACTAGAACAACAAGAAGGGATACATAAGAGATGGGTTTTTACATTACATACATGAGATTGAGTTTTTAAGAACTTGTTAGAGAATAAAAAAATCAAGCTTGATGTCCTTTCCAGAAAAGGGAAGGTGGAGATTGTTCTTCTTCACCAGTAGACGAGAAGAACAAGGTAGATCATTCTTCCACTTAGATTTCTATCTTCACAAAAATTTAACATCAACAGTATAACCGACTATCACGTGTGAGTACATTCCTTTTTCAGTATATTTAAGGTGTGTTTCTTCGAAGAAACTGTCATATGTTCGTAGTACTATTTGTCTCTCTAATAATATCTTTTGAACATTTTTTAAGCTAGTGGTACTATCTGTTATCTAGTAGAAGTACTAAGAAGTTGTGAACTGTTGGAGATGATCATGAAGTCTCGTTTTTTTTCGTAAAAATATGAATCTTGATCTTCAGGTTTAGAAGAGAGACACAGGTTGATTGTGAGTATCTTGGTGAGGTACAACTTATAGCATCAGATCAGGCATCTAAAGGAGCCTTTGTCGAAGAAAAAATGGTGGATTCGAACTTGATGAAGATAGAAGATATTGTCGTGGTCCTTCTACGCCCTGCTAACTTCATGAAGATTACGAAGATGGTTGGTAGGGTTAGTAGACAAGGTGGTGGTAGTAGAAGTGCTTTTGCGAAAAGCTGCAATATCTGAAAGATGAAGGAGGAAGGTCTGTATTTTCATGTAGCTGAAGCTGTAGGTCCTCTCCCTATTTTGGATATTTTGGATTGTTGAAGACGAACACAATGAATGAAAACTGACATACCACTTCTCAAAATTGCCCGTAGCTGCAAGCACATACTAGGACAACTAAGAGATCATGATGAGTACGTGTTAGATGGCCTAGGACAGAAGAACTATTCTATCTAAAATATTATATTTGTCATGTGATTTTTTCATCCGTCATTCTTTTCTCTCAGAATGAGAGCGGTCTTCTGTCAGAATTTGAGGGTCTCAGACAACTGACTCCTGTGAGCACAGTCAAGGACAAGGTAGCACCAAACGACCCGAAGTCTTCCATTTTACTGTACAAACATCAATCGAAGAAATTCTCTTCTCGTCTATTTTTAAGTACAAAACAAACAATCAATGTTGTGAACCAGGATCCATCATCTTATGAAGATGTTAAAGCAAAGACTTTTCCGTAACGATCCTGATTTTTATCTCCGTAAACCCACTACAGAGCTCTACAACTTATTGGCATGATTCATGATGTCTCGTACAACTACGTATCTGCAGTTGTCGATAACTGCAGCGACTTGTCATGGGAACGAAAAGGTGTTCATCAACAAATTATCGAACGAAAAGGTGATCAACATAAAGAGGGAGGACTGAGGAACAAGCGAGGTCGATTGTCGTTTGGTGACGAGGGAAATAGAGATGGATAGACTAGTCTTCCGGATGACAGTTGTAGGTTAAGTTCTTGATTGGTTCAAGTTCATTTACGAAGACTTTTGTAGTACCTTGCTAGTAGTTATTGGTTCAAGTTTATTTACGAAGACTTTTGTACGGGTACCTTGCTACTAGAATGCGCAGGGCTGAGGCAGGAGCCCATCTGAATCTGAATCTGAAACTACAACTTTCTACCATGTTGATGCAATCAACGTCCTCTTCCCGTTGTTCATCACGTTCATCAAAAAGATGGCGGCTTCATCGGAGGCATGTTGTCTTGTGTTGCTCCCTTCTACCTCATGGTTGCTTGCTAAGCAGTGCACAAGAAGAGGATCCAGCTGAAGCGCTACTGCAGCAGCAACAGGGAGAGGAATCATTATGACTTGATAGGCTTGGGCACAGGCTGTTTCATCCGCTGTGTTCTTGTAGCAAACACAATAGAAGCTATTTTTAAGAGTGACCTTCTTGTCAAGTTGACCTCCAGCCGATGTACAGGTCCACTGGACTACCTACATCAACTAGTACCTATCTAACTCCCCTCGTCCAATCCGATGGTGTCAACTAGTACCTATCTAACTCCCCTCGTCCAATCCGATGGTGTCAACTAGTACCTATCTAACTCCCCTCGTCCAATCCGATGGTGTCAACTGGTACCTATCTAACTCTCCTCGTTCAATCCGATGGCAAAGCTCCACCACCACCCATGCTCTCTTCTGTCTACGTTCCCCAAAGTCAGCCGAAATCAGATGGCGTCTGTGACTATCATGGTATCGAGATCAAGGAGGAGTGCCCTAGTAGTGTTAAGGCTTGCCGTATTAACTAATATTTTAAGTTAACACCTAATATCATGTAAGTATGAGGCATGATCGTTGAAAGAACTGAAACGTGGTTTTCAAAGGGAAAACGCGTCAAACAAGATGAACTCCTCTTAAAAAACTACTCAAGATGAACTCTTTAAATTCTCAAAGATGACTTCTTTAAAAAACAAGATGAATTTTATTCTTTCCGCCCACAATTCGAAAATAGAGGACTTCTCTAATTGTGTCAGCGGTTTTGATTGGGAGGTCTATGGTGAAGAATTGTATCGAGCAAGAAGCATGATCTTCTCCAACAGGGTGGAGGAAGCGAAAGCCGCAGTCTACAATCTGCTGTCGCATATCACGAAGTTAAGACGATGACGAGACTTTCTCTCCATCAGTTACTGAGATGAAATTATCTCAGTAGATATCAGTACTAGCAAGCTACTCATCCTCAGTAGACTATGTCAATCTCGTCATCAATCTCAGTACTAGCAGACAATCTCAGTCAATCTCAGTACAGTACTAGCAAGCTACTCATCCTGTTTCGTAGCTTGTGTTGTAGTGTTCACCTATCTTGATAGTATCTTCAGTCAACTAGCAAGCTACTCATCCTGTTTCGTAGCTTGTGATGTAGTTCACCTATCTTCAGTTACTGTAGTTTCTTGTGATGTTCAGTTACTGTCAATACCCATCCTGTTAGTTGTGATATTCACCTATTCGTTCCTCCACTGGCTAGTGGAATATCGCAAAAGGATAGCCGCCAGCATGTTTAATAGGGAGTGCATGCAACAACCGCCGACTACATAAGTATCTTCTTTCTAACAGTCTTACTTCTGTAAGATGAGTGAGTAGTACACAACTCCTGTGAACATAACAATCCTTTCTTGAACTTCAACTTTCTGTGAACATAAGAATCCAACTCTAATAGGCCGTTTCTCGTTCGCTTTCGAATGTCCGCTAGCCACGGTAAGTACGTATTGGACACTCGCAACGATACTGATGTTTCAGGGAAGTATGCGGCGTGCTCTCAGCATGTTACAAATGTTAAGGGTAGGCTAAAGGTGTGCGCCAAGAAGCACAAGAACACTGCACTGGACTCATAGAAAAGAACACTGCACTGGACTCATAGAATTTGTGTAGTTGTGTTTTGGAAAAACAAAAATTTGAAGGAGGGCTGAGAGCAAGAACAACAACCAGCTTGATCCGCTCATCGTTGGTTATGGCTCTCTCCCTTAGGTGGGGACGGACAGTGATAGAATAGACGGGGTGAATAACGAACACCAAAAACCTACCTCTAAGGATGGCTTTCATCTTCGTGCGCGACAAGGGGTTTCATGAGTGCACGCCTTGGCCTGTGCAAGGGTGGGATATGATGATGGCTGGAAGAAATCTCTTGGTTAAGGCTACTAGTTGTAGTTTAGTCAGTTGTCACTATCCTCTCCTGAGAGAGCGGCAGAAAGATTCCAATTCCATTGCTTTCAACAAATTTGAAAAAAAATGGGTGGAACTCAAGGAAACACTCAAAGCAAGGGGGATACATAGAAGTGATGACCACTCAAAGGAAGGGGGGATGACTACCTCTACCTTAGCTATTTGAAGAGGCGGTCGATTTTCGGCACCTCAGCTATGATTTGAAGAGTATTTAAGTTCTAACTTAGCTGAGGTGCAGAAACTTGACCGTCCGGCTATTCGCTGGGACACTCCGAAGCATTTTCGTTAAGGCTAGTTTATCACTATTCCATGTGAACTATGCCGAGTGGGTTCCCCTCTGAAGTGAGACCAGGGGGAAACTAGTAAAGGGCAAAGAGAGCAACCCATTCGACTCGAGATAGTGATAGATATAGATACTTTAATTTCGGTATAACGGTGTAAAAATTGCTATCGTAACGATCTGCAGCTATGCGCCAGACGAAGCAGTGAGGGTGATATCGATCGAGAATCATGGTCTGTACGCGCGACTGCACGACTACGACTTGCATATGGTATGGCATGCAGGTCTTGTGATCAGTGCATTTAGATGGATCCTCAATAGTGTTCGACATCTAGTAGAATCATCAAATGGGCCAAATTGAAATTCACAGTACTCCTCTAATCACCTATCTTTCCCCGGACGAGATCGCGCCAAACGAGAAGAGTGGCATGAACGTAAAAGATGGCGTCCATAAGCCTTTCTTTTGGAAGGTCAATGCTGTGAAAAACGTATTCGATGCTGAGAACGCACCGGATTGTTATGTTCACAGGAGTCCTCACTCTTACTCTTACAGCAAGACTAGTTAGAAAGAAGATATGTGATAAGTGAAACTTTCGCCCATCATCCACTTCAGATATAATCATCAATGATGCTCTTGCGCGACATTTCTGTCCTCTTCTAATCCCTGGTCCTTACTTTCACCTGCTCTAGGTAGAACTGTCTGAAAAACAAGTAGAGGGCAGCAGCCTATGCCTAGCTTTGTTGTATCTACTCTGCAAACACAATCATCACCGAAGGATCCCCTATTGCTCTTCTAATCCCTGGTCCTCTGGGCTGACTGCGATGCTCTTTTCATGGATCCAGAGCGTACGATTGACTCCGTCATCCACATGTACACCGCCAACTTCACGAGTCCAATTGTGAAGAAGCAAAGCACTCTTTCCGGCGGTGTCTCCACAGATCCAGAGCAATACGAAATGATAGGGGACTTTCTAAACAATCCGGGTCGCGAAAAGAATCAACAGCCGTTTTCCGATGTGCATTTGCTGCTGGCGGTGGATATTAAGGCTGATTACTGGTACTCATCTTCATTTAAGTAGTACCTAAAAGGAGTGTTGTGTCTGTGTGCGTAGCGTAGTTGTTAGCCTGTTATTTTATTTGTCGAATGGGAATGTGAATTCGTTTTTCTCAAAACGTCTATTCTCAAATTGAGAAACATCAATCAAGCTCCTGAAAGACTTCTTCTAGTATCCCTCCGCCGGTATCAAAAAGCTCTAACTCCCGCACCGGTATCAACAATGGTGTCTGGATGTTGCGGAATAGCAAGTGGGGACATGACTTTCTAGAGCGCTGGTGGCATTCGCGCATTCTAGAAGGTCCAGGCGAGAATCACAACTGCAGTGACCAGAGCACGATGCAGCACGAACTGTTGTACGAAAACTCGATGGCCTTAGACCCGATGTGGGATTCGGTCGAGGGACCTATTTTTATGAGTTTGATTTTGTTTTGTATTCCCAGCGTCTTCAAGTGTTGATATTCAGGATGAAGCATGCACTGACATGGAAGCCGCGGCAGTGCCTCACCTGGAGCGCTCGGGGCGCCAGAAGTAGCTTGGGAGGGTTATTTGAGCTATTTCGCGGCCCTGTTATCGGAGGCGCCCTCACATTTGGAGCGGCGAGGGCCTTCGCGCCGCGGGCGCGCGTTCCCGACTTGAAGCGCAGGCCGTGAAGCTGGAAGCCAGACCGACGAAAGCCCCGAGAATGCTTGCGGTACTGATTTGACGACTAATTAGCGCAGCCAAAGCAGCCCGGGCCGTAGGTACCAGGCTGAGGGAGGCACTTTTCTTCACTCCTGCAGGGGGATTTTTCAAAATCTAGCTTAGCACGCGCGTGGGCCGTGATCGTATGGCGCTGCGCATTCTGTGAATCGGGTGCCGCGGTTCTCTTTCGGTTTTGGTGTCCGTGCGTCAGATGCGCTCAGAGGGTTCCAGAGTCATGCGCGGCGGGGTGGTCTGCGTCTGGGCTCCCGAGGGGCGTGGGGGCCTTCACGCTGGTTGGCCAGGGGTGGGCTTCGGTCTACCAGGCGGCACGCCTTTCACCCTCCAACATCTATGAACGTGGGCGGAAAGCTTGCAGAACATGGGCGCACTCTGAAGCGCGCCCGGACGCGGCTGATCGTATCAAGGACGCCGCCCGCCCTCCAACCAGTTGTGGCCGCGAGCAGTCGGATGAAGATAGTAGCGACGGCTAACATCAAGCAGGCCAGGAGTGTAACAGCGATGCCCGTCGACATTGTTCGGCGCAACCGCTGACAAGTTCGGCGGAGATAGCGGCTTGCGGAGGTTCATCCTGTGCGGGTACGTAGCTGCGGCCTCTTGGCGATGGGTCCGCCTGGAGTGTTTCGGGTAGGCTTATGGAACTGGCAGCGCGGCACTGCGCTCGCTGCTCGCGTGGAGGCTCTATTTCCCCGGAGAGGCCGCAAGGGGGTGGGGGCAATGGAGAGCAGAGGGCCTGGAGGGGATGCCGCCGGGCGTTTGTTTGGGCGCCTCTAGGCCTCCGGCGAAAGGAACGGCCACCCTGAGGGGGAGGGCGTGAGGCGTGTCGCACTCTGGTCGTGTCGCGCCTGAAGCTAAAGGATGGGGCTGCTCGCTGCATACATAGACAGTAGGGCAATGGCTTTCGTTTGTTGTTTTATTTAATTTCGCTCTTGTCGCTGTCTTTGCGATTATTGTGAGGATGCTGTAAATATCTCCCGCTTCAGTTGTCTGTGGCCGCAGGAGAAGGCGCGTAGGCTTTTTTTTCTACTTTTTTGAATTATTCTTGTTCTTCCAGCCTCTAATCTCTGGCCTTCTCAAGTCCGCGTGGTTTACCAGGAGCATATGCAGTCATTTCACCAAGCGACGGCTATCACAGTTCTATCCCGCGAATGGGAACAAGGGGATTTTATCCGGCATCATCCTGGATGTCACTACTACAAAGAACCCTGCAAGTGGCTTTACGGACAAGCGCATGAAATTTTCATGACGAATTTGCAAAATATGAGCAGTAGGATACCGATCGGGGAATAAGATTCAAGGTGATGATGGACTAACCTATAAAAGGAAGTCAGTTCTTGGGAAGGGGATTGAACAAAAAAGATGGATATTGAAGGATACACCGAAAACGAAGGGGTGGTGGAAATTATGGGCTCAAATCTAGTGAAAAAACGTCGTGTGTGGAAAAATGTTAGCATTGAGTCAGATCATATCAGCAACATCATGAACTTATGTTGACTATGAGAATATCATATAAAGCATCAAATTCACGTGCGTACTCAGAATAATTGTCAGTCGTGTCTTCAAAGCATTGATATATACTGGATCTATGGGTTCTTGAAGTAGTGACCATTATCTCAAAAGGATTGTGATCATTTCCGTCACGGACGGGAGGAAAAGGAGACTTGAACTTCCTTTTCTAGCACGCCTGCTCGATGCGGAGCATTGTGTTTGACGAGGTAATCGTGTTGCCTTTGATGGTTGTATGAAGAAACATAGATATGAGGGCATTCTAGAGTTTGAGAGAAATAGACATCAACTTACTTTTAGCGCCATGTTGCATGAGAGTGAGAGCAGGGACGTGGCATTGGCGGAAGCAGTGGCACAGCTCGGATGTAGTTCGTTGAGATTCAGTAGAGAAAGACAAAAAGTAGATTCAGATCTTGTTCCTTTTTGTCGTTTACGTAGCTTTTCTTGGAGCTGCATTTTCTACGTACCCTAATCATTAACACCCCTTTTACCGTTGCGATGAACAGAATGAAGAGATCGACGAGCCGCTTTCGTTCTTTGGTTCATCAAAGTGTTGTTTCGAACTTGGAGGGACAAGGACAGCAATGTGGATCTTCGACCAGCAGTTCAAAACCAGCAGCAGGAGCTGTTGTACTGCTCCGAGGTCAAGAACTACAATGGCCTGCTATTACACGACGAAATACACGAGCTCCAACAGCAATAGCGGAGCAATGTCGTCAAGGAGCTTGTCGCTCCATTTGTTCCATCTCAGCTCGACGGCTTTTTCCCAGGCTACATCACCATCGCCATGAATCTAATCGTTCAAAGCACCGAACGGAAATAAAGGCGGCCAGACAGAGCGATGAACGTGCTGAAAAAAGGCGCGAACAAGAACTCGCCATCAAAGATCCGGATGTCTTTAAGAGGCAGGGAGGAGGCGGTCATTAAGAGACGGCAAGTAGTTTGTAACTCGGTGGACTTCGGAGTTCCATTCTACTTGTGGTACTTTTGTAGGTCAATATCAATCTAACTAAAGAATTTGAATTACTAGAACTAGAACGAGCAATCTACGTACTATGCTGCAAAAATGCAACGACGACGGACAGTCACAGTACTAGATCTCTCCTCGTTCATTCTCCAGAGACCACCAACTCTAACTCAGTCGTGCTGTTGTAGTGCAAAGAAGTAGATTCGAGCTGCCAGAGGCACCGGCTTCGCGGAATAGACGGCCTAAAGCTTCATCGCGCAGGGCATCGTTGCTGCCAGAGCGAGCACAACAAAGGTCGGTGGGAGACGTCACAGATTCAGAGATACTTAAGGAACTGGAAAAAAATTTCAAAAAAAAAATCTCGAGTATGCGATTTCCTTTTTTCTCTCGCACAGGCAAGAGATGGAATGTGACCATTTTTCTAGACTAGTCATTCCATACGTCGAGCATTCTAAGATGCGCGCCATTTTCCCCGCAGACGATCTGGCAAAAATACGGCCAGCACCCAAGCAACTCGTGAAGAGACCGCACTTGTGGATACAGGAAGAAGGAGAGAGATACGGAAGAACATCCGAAGAAGACGAACTAGCCTGTTTCTCTGACGAAGGAGACGAAGGCGATGTTGGTAGTATCGAGGCTGAAATGGAAGCCTGTAAAAACGAGTTGAAGAGGATAGAGGAGGATGGAGAACAAGAAGGTCGTGGAGGAGGTTCCACTTGTTCAAGGAGTGGAGATTACCTCTCGACGTCTTCAACTACAAGTTTGTCTTCAGAGGAAAGACGTGATCTGCTAGAAAACCAAGATGCTGGACCAGCATCAACGGGCACCTTGAAACTTTCCGATGTTGGTAGATTTCAACGTTTTTCGCGTGATGACCTACTCGAACTCCTTCCTGAGGGTCTTAGTGGAGAGCTGTCTCGAGATGTGATTTTAGTTCCTTCTCAAACCAGGCCTATCGGCTTCATGCTACGCAAGGCAACCATGGAAATTTTATCTCAAATGGAGTATCTCCGAAAAAATCCTGCGGCCATGGCCTCCCGTCCGGGTTGGTTGTTAGAGGGGAAGAAAGGCTGCGGAAAGAGTGCTGTCTTGAACCACATTGTAGCAATGGCTCGACGGAGCGGCTGGCTCGTCATATTCGAACCTTTTCCAGCAAACTATGCGAAAGAAATCGGGGAGATTGCACGATCTAGTGGTAGTGGCATTTATGTGCAGAATGCGCAGGCAAGGCGGTTTTTAGAGAGGACGCAGATCAAGAATCACGAGATGTTTGAGCAAATTGACGTGGACTATACCATTTACGGAGAGTTATGCATCAAATTACAACTGGATGGAACCCGAGTTGTTTTACATGTTAGAAAATTCAAATTATAGAGTTAATAGATATGCGCATACGTCGTGCATGATCGCATGTTGTGCTACTGCTACTCGAAAATTTGAATTATTGAGTTAGATACGCGCATACGCGTTCTTCTAAGACGCAGGCGTAGCGTAGACGGCGAAAGGTCACAGCCGAAAACTGGAAGGATACCTGAGCTCTACAACGATTTGATCGCCAAAGCGGTAGAAAAAGACTTGGAAGCTGAGGAGGCTGGTGGGGCTTTTTCGTTTATGGTCTGGTGGATGAGTATCTTGTTCTTGTTATCTAATATCTTTATCTGTCTGTCTCTCTTTGAGTGTTTTCAGTTTCACGGGGGGGGGCTCGATTGAGTGCCATGTGCCTTTGTTCCATAATTTATCCATTGCAGTGTTGTTCTTGGTTGAGTATGTTGTCCCTTTGTTCCAGTGTTGTTCTTGTCTTCCTGAAAAACGATCGTTAGCACACAGAAAGAGACACAAGGAGCACACCTTCAACAAACGAGAACTCGAACTCCTCTACCTCTTCTACCTCCTGTTGCAACCTCTACCTTTCGTTGCTCCTTTTATCCTTTCTCCTTTCAAACTTTCGTTGCTCCTTTTAACCTTTCGTGGCAATTGATTCCTCTACCCTCTCTACCCTCTCTACCTTTCGACTCTACCTTTCTACTCCTGATCTCCTTTACTCCTTGTTTTCGTTGCTTTCATACTCCCCTCGCTCACACAGCGAAGGCAAAGGCTGTCCCTGTGGCATGAATACCGAAGAGAGGTAGAGCTGCCCTCTATGCGAAAGAAGCTGCCGAATCCTTCGACGCTGGGTGATATCGTGCAGTTTGTTAAGGCTTCCCCAAATTCATCTTAATCTTATAATATAGCGCCGGCGCTTAGTTAGTTTTAGCAGTTAGCAGGATACTTTAGGATACTTGTTGATAGTGGCCCTTTTCTCTTTTATATCTTCCGCTGGTCTGTCTTTTTTCTAGTTAGGTCGGCTCCACCACAAATATAAGAAGCATCTACTTTGCCACGCTTTCAACGGGAAAAAACCCCAAAGATGCGCTTCAAGATGAATTAAGGGAAGGTCTAACTTTGGCATAGACAACGAAACTTGGGCAACCCAAGCTGTCGCAGAACTGTTTGTTAAGTGCTGGACTAGTTATTATTTTCAGTAGCTTCTGATGTTTTTGTGCTGGACTGGTGTGCTGAGCGGAGCTGGAGTTCCCCTTGATTCAATAGAGGGAAATAAGGGAGGAAAAGGGCAACTCAGTGAACCAGGCACAGAGAAAAACTACCTTTAAGTTTGAGCAGTTGAAAGTGCAAGAAAAGTTCCCTCTCCTCATAGCAGTAGATGAGTGGAATGAGTGCTTCCCGGTATCAGACTACGTATCTGTGCGGTACGACGGAACTAGGTTCGGAGGTTATATACCTTATGGGATGATAAGATTGCTTCCTACATCAGTTGTTTCATGTTTACTACCTTGCCGCTGAAAAGTAAAAGTATGATCGACTTTGTACAGCTATATCTCTACATCCAAATCCTCCAGTTACGGAGTTGTTTTATATTAAAGCTGAATTGTGAACTTCATCGCCACTCGAACTTGCTCTATTGACTGCAGCTCCCCTGCCGTCCCTCCTGCCGTCCCATGATGCAGTCCTGCTTTTTCTAACTCCTAGCGTACCACTTGTCCATGCCTCGGAACTTCGTTCCCTTTGACGGATGCAAGTACAAACGAGGCTTAAAGTTGTACGCCACCTCTTGTTAAGGCTCACACTACTACTCCCGAAAAGATCAAGATCATGAAAGAATTGCTTTGAAAATGAGCTCTAATCTTGGTACCGTATGAACCGTAGGGACTGGAAACCAGAACTTCTGCAAGTGAGGCCAGAAAATGTCAAGCAAATCCGAGAATTCAGTCCAGACGAATTCGCGAGCTATTGTGCGTATTGTCGTTATGAAGCGGGTGCCTGATGATAGAAGAAATTATACTTCCACATCATTTCTACTTCTAGTAGTAACATCTTCCATTACAACTAGTACCTAGTGCTCATCATTTCTAGTAGTAACATCTTCCATTATTGATGTTACTGGAGGGATATCATTGAATTCAAACGTTCAATGGCTATTCTCCTACTTAGTCTTAGATGAAGAAGCGTCCACTATTCGCATTCAATGGCTATTCTCCTGGATGAAGAAGCGTCCACTTCCTCCGCTGGTCCTCTAAGTCCCTCTCCAGAACATCACGCATAACTTTCCGCGAGAGAAACTGGAATATTTCTGGATGCTAACGCAAGGCAACGGTTGGCAAGCGCGTCGGATTCTTAGCACTTTGTACTGATTCAGTACGAGGAGTAGATTTTTCTCGATTCATCGTCGATGACTAAAATAAATACTCATCAGGAGAACTCATGATATTCACACGACGTGGACTTGTTGACAATTTCAGCTATTCACTACTAGTACTGACTGAAGAACTCTCTTGAAGAAGATTCCGAACAACAACCACATCCTTGAGCAGATGAATCCTACGTTAAGATCCCGCCAGAGTAAGTAGAAGAAGAGTTCATTTTTCAAAGACAAAGAAGATCACGGAGATCAGATACCGAGTTGTATGAATTCGCAAAGTAGCAAGACGTGCACGAACCAAATTAAAAGGAAATAATGCACATAGATAGGGGCTTGATGATCAGTGAGGGAGAGCGAATAAAGACCAAGCTCGAAATGAAGAAGATCCAGAAGATTTCACTTAGGAAATCTTATTGAACCATTTCTGCTTTTTTCCCACTCGTCAACATGCATCAAAAATAGTCAGGAATAAAAAGCATTTTCTTGTTACTCACGCAGTAAGGACTGTCGAAAAGGAAACAACTCAAAAATAGATTGCATTGGAACACTAAAAAGTTACATCAGAATTCTTTGAGAACAAGAGAAAGTAGGCCGTTACCGTTTAGGTGATTAAGTATTGATCGGAAGGATTATGATTGCTAATATACCAACTAACAACTAGCCACAAGTTCGTCAAGTACATCAAGGTATTCAAATTTTTCACTACAAAATCTTATTTACTCGGCATAGGATTGGTAATTATCGAATTCGAAAAATATACGATTTGACCTTAAAGAACGAAAAAGTGACAGTTTCGCTGACACGTCTACCAACCTCCGCCTGTACTTGTGATATTGAAGCTATATTAACATCTAGATCTATATCGATCACAATCTTTATCTTCGGATACCCTTCGTTGTATACCCCTTCTATAAAATATTGTGCATTACCTTTTTCGTTATCGTCCTAGTAAGTTGTAAAAATGGCTTTGCAGGGAACAATGATGTATGCGCCGTCGTCTCGCAGCTCCTCTTTTCGCAACAAGCTGGCTGCTCGTAAGGCCAGTCTGGTGCTGTGGGCAGGATTCATCTTTAGCGGATCGTTAGTATTAGGAGCTCGTCCTCGAGCTCGAGGTCGAGCTGGAGGGGCAAAAAAAGAGAAAAAACCAGAGGCAGGAGGTTGTTCTCGGACAGAAGGAGGTGGTTCTGGTGCTGCAGTAGGTGGTTCTAGTCGGGACAACGGACAAGAACCTCCACAGCAACGATTTTCTGGATCTGCTGGCTCGCATTCAGAACAATTGCGATTGTCGCAAAAAATACCAGAGAGTCTAAGGCCCATCCTTACGGAGAAAGTGAGCAACGGACTTTCCCCTGCGGTATTACGGATGCTGATATCAGACCTCCAGGATCTTGTACCATCTCCGGGAGATGGGACAACTGCAGAGGACATTCTCCCTAAGGCAGAACCAGAGCAGAAGAAGAAAGAGGAGCAGAGAAAGGGCAAGGAAAAGCAAGGAAATTATTGGCCAGAAGTCGAACAGAGGAACCGTTGGGAAGCGCAAAGACTAGCAAAGGAGCTACCGAAGACAGAAAGACTTTTGCGCACGGCATATGCGAGATATATCGCAGCGGAGAGGCCGCAAGCTCCACCTAGCATGTTGAAGGCGACCCGAAGCCCTTCTTCTGATGTCGAAGATCAGTCTCCTGAAGACGTCATCCACGGGTCTCCCTTGCCTTCTGAGCAAGTCGCTTCTGTTCCCCAAGCTGCTCCCGAAGTAGACGGTGAAGAAGATAAAGAGGACCGCCATCATTTGTCGGGAAAAAAGAGACTGGAGTGGCTCAAGAAAAATGGGCCTCACTTGTTTTCGAAGGAGTCTGCGTATCCATGGATGCCCTAATGAAGGACGACTCGATGTCGATCTCGAAGATTTTTCTTTGTGTTACAGGCGGCAGCTCAACGGGATACCTGATCTAGATGAACTAGACTACTCAACGATTTTCAATCCAGTGCGTATAGAAGATACTACTTAAAAGAAAACAAAGGAGAACAAAGAACTACTTCTGGCTTACCTGGTAAATGCGCAAAGTCCTCATGTTCTAAGCATGCAAAGTTGCCCAATGCACCAAGAAAGGCACCAGGAGAAGATAGGCAATCGTTTAAAGATGGTTGTTTTGCTTTTCTTGCGCGGATGCGTCGGCAAGCAGAAGCGATCCCCGGAATGTCACTCAGGGATATTGCCGAACGATTGATGTGTAGAGAAGCAGGATATTATTTGTAGAACCAGTAAGGAGTACATCACAACATAGTCATAGGAATATAGAAGATTGAAGGAGCATATTAAGGTATTTTCAAATTTTTCAAAGAAGGAAGTACTATCTATTGGAGGATATCAACTACATAATGAGGAAGCACGAAAACAGACGCAACAAAGGAAAGAAGAAATAAAGGACTGTCTTGCAACCAATTAGAGACGCTACACACCGCGATTGGGTACATCAATCAAGCAATCAACTAAAGAGTAGGTCCTAATCTTTGTGGAAGAAAACTGAACTTACGCCTCATGCTAGGTAAATGAATGAATGAATGAGTGAATGAATGAAAGCCTAAGCCACAGAACGGGTGGAAGATGTTGCCAACTAACTCAGTCCTCACTAGCGCACAGAGGAGGGGTTTGGAGAGCGGCGAGACCGTGCTGGAAAAGCTAAACTCCACACACCACCTGCAGATGTAATTGATAAAGTTACTGGCTGTTGCTCTGAAAAAGTCGGAAGTGTTCGTATTATATACAAAAAGTCGCTCGATTATTCTTACGTCGGATCTCATGCGAAGACATGAGAAAAAATGCAAAAAAGGAGCAAAAAAGGAAGAAAAGAAAAAAAAGAAAAATCTTCCAACATCAACCTCTTGCCAGGCACATCAATCAATCAATCTAAATTTTTAATTTCTCTGTTTCTATAGCTTTCGGTGGTAATTTCGGGTCTGATGTCCGAGAGCCGACTGGAACGTCGTTAAATGCTAGATAAAAAGTTCCAGTCGGCTCTCGGACATCAGACGAATCAGCTTAGCTATGTGATATACTAAAGGGAAAAACGCTAGAACCAGAAAAAAACTAAAAATGCACTTTGAGACTCGCCCTTCGCGTTGCAAGCTGATCCGATCACTCAGCATCTCTTAAGGAGCTATGATAGATAAAAAGTTGGAGGCCGTTGCTCTGTGAAGTCAACACCAGTTGTTTTTTATATATAGAGGTTAACGTGAAGGACAAGTAGAGCATAAGATCACTTACCACTTGGGTTTACAACTTGAAATCTATATATATATTTACGTTTCCCTAGTACGGGGAAGACCCAACTGAGTTGGGTTATTTTTAACCGACTGGATAAGTCGTCAAGTGCATACTCAGTTTTTAGCTTTTTAGGGGATCCAACGAACATGTACCGATGTCTCTCGACGTCTCTATGTGGTCCTGCGTAGTGCCACCTCTATGACTCGTGTCTGATCATACATAAATATCGTTCTCAGAACTCTGGGCTCATCGTAAGCAGGCAGGGAAGAAAGAAGGGGCACTTCGACGGAAGCAAGAAGTTGCGCAAGCTCTGACCTGCGTGTAGCCTCGGCGAAGCCGTTAGCGGAGCATCGTTGCTTGCTTCGTGCTCGGATCGTTCGTTGTGCAGAGTCCATCGTGAGCCTGGGAGATGGTGGTTGTACCTAGCAAATTGCGCATGCGTGTTCGCAAGAGGAGCGCCTCCCCTGCGACATTGAGTTTTTCCGAGGATGTTGACGATTCGGCTCAGCCTCCACACCCGCTGAGTCGAGACGAGGTGGGAAACGAGTTTGAGACGCCGCTTTTGGGCCGGAGAAGGCGCTCCGAAAAGCTAGACTTCCGTCGGCTCCGGTGAAGAATAACTGGAAGGTGCGCTTCGGCATGCCGAACAGCAGATGGGTGAGCCATGTTCACTTGCTGATAAGCAAGAAGAGACTAGTCTTAGCGGCGATGCGTCATGTAGAGAAGATCAATCAGTTCAAGGCGACTCCACTGCGGACGAAGCGTCGCCGCGCCAGGTTCGCGCGATGCGTTTTCGACTCCGAAGAGGAGAAGGAGTACATCGAGGAACTGGGCACGCCCACGCACAAACGTTGCGGGATGACAAGTAAATGGCACAGCTTCTGGCTCAAGGAGGCGAAGGAACAGCAGCAGGAGTCGCACGGGGCAGCATGGTGCGCATCTGGTTATCACGAATGCATGGCACTAAGTAAAGGACTTGAGGAGAGGGAAAGGGATTTGGCAAAGGCAGCGCCTCTTGAAGAAGACTCGCTTGCTGTGGCCAGATTGGCATAGGCTCCACCGTTCCGACATCCCAGACCCTGAAGAGCGTGCTAGACAGGCGAGGGCTTTGCAGTTGTCCTCCGACAAGCGCTTAATCGACGGAGCTGCGCTAGTAGTGCCAGGAATTCGTAGCTTGTCAGGAGAAGCCTGGGTGAAGCAGCTAGCGGATTACGTGCCCAAGTTTGAGGTGAACCTCATGGCCAGAGTGCTGGGAAGGCTCTACATGGGGCCGCAAAGGGGGCTATCTAAGGCGGAAGAATATCAAGAAGCAGAGGGCAATTGCCAAGCGGGCGAAAAGATTGGCGAAGAGAGCAGCGAAGACAGAGGCGAAGGTTAAGCCCCCTGCGCGCAGAAGAAAAAGAGAAGAAAGCCTAGCTGTTTGATTTGCGTAAAGACCTTGGAGTAATAAGATGACTAAGCGACCAGCACCACGCACCTTGTAGTACGTTTGACGAGTAGAGGATGAGTATCGTGACAGCACAGGATGGTTGGATGACTTTTTAAAAATGATGGTGGAGCGTAGCCCTCCGTTGCTGTGTTTTCGTTAGCAGACGGAAGTTTTGTAGCGAAGTGTTTGCTAGTGAAGAAAGTGAAAGCACAGTAGGATGAAGGCTGAGAATAGTTGATCAATGTAAGTACGCAGGGTTTGAATGAATCGGAACGGCAACGTGAGCTACTGAAAAGAAATCGAATGCCGAGGTTCAGAGTGATCACATTAGAGAGATCCGTACTAGAACGAAATTAGGCTTGTTTCCTAGTTTGAACTTAAAGGTCGGCGTGGCTCATTGACTGTATCTACTAGTAGAGACTCTTTCTTTGCTCAATCAGTTGCTCATGACTATATAGGATTTGTTTCTCTCCGCAAAAAGTATGGAGGGAGTTGAAGATCGTGAAGTAGCATAGGCCTACTATTGATATTTTGTTTTTGAAGCAGGAAGGTGTAGAAGAGATGCGTCGGTCCTCGAGTGCAGCTAAAGCACAGCTCGGTTTAGTAGGGTAGAATCAGTTTCGGCGTTTTCATAATCGCGAATGCTCACCTCCCCGTGACGAGCCAATTCCTATCCTATGCTATCCTATCCATAAAAATGACCGCAGTCATTTTTCTCAGAGATTTTTAAAGGTCTTCTGCTCGGTTTCTAATATGGATACTATTTGAATTGTTGGAGGTGATTTGCTGTTAGTTCTCAGGATGAGGATCACAAATTATTTAAACATTGTGTGATATTCCAGTTTGTCGGCCTATACCTTGAAAATCCCTAGGGATTAGTACGTCGGAAGTATGCGTTTACTGGAATGAAAATAAGAACGATCGAAAATTTCTAGTTGAATATGCGGTCGTCCTTTTTATTCGCTCGCCATCTTTCTTCCTGAGCTTGTGGGCCCTGATAGTGAAATATGAAGTTCTGACAGTGAAAGTGTGTTCTTATTTACTTAGGGCAGCGTGGTTCCTACAAGGTAATGTTGAAAGGAGACTACTTTTGGGGAAAGTAAGGCTATGATTTGATCTGGGTATATCATCATCTGTCTTTGAAGATGCACGAATTGTAGCGCATCATGAATGATCAGTTGTTAAGCCTGTTTTTCCAGATTTTTGAAAAGGAACACAAAACAAGCTACTATTCCATGATGTGATCCACGACCTATGCTAGCCTTAAAGATGATCAATAAGCTTCCGCAAGCATGCCAAAGAGTATTTTTTTGCTTGAGAAAACTTAGTAACAAATAATCTAATCTAATCTAACTTTTTACTAAGAAATAATATTACCTTACCAACAAAGCAACGGTAAGCACATGTACTATAATTATGCGGTGATATTAATATCTTGAAAAAGATCAAGATGAGTCGTCACGAATCCGAATAATTTTTCATGATTTTATTCATTGATTTCCTTCGTGGAATTACTCATGTCATGCAATCACATAGGCACTGCCTCGCGGAAATTTTTGACGGGGACTGAGGCATCGTATGCATACCCTTTTGACGACGATGAATTCAACAAGGCATAGAGGAGCAAGAGAGAAAAAACACCAGACAGAGAGACATTAGGGCGACAGTGTGGTTTGACAGCTGCCGAGAGAGTTTAGACCACGACTTTTTTTGGACTGGGGAGCGAGTATAAAAGTATAAAAGTGAAGATGTGGCTCGAGCAAGAAGACCTCATCAAAGTTGCTACTTCTCAAAGAGAGTGGTCCACCCTGAATTTTTGCTCATCACGCAAATAGAATAAATAGAAATTGTTGTTTAGGAATTTGAAAAAGGCAAAGGGCGCACTTCTCTGCGTCTGCATCCTACCTTGAGGTAAAAAATATAAGTTGTAAGAAGAAAGGAACATGGGTAATTGTGAAAGCTGCTTCCAGGGTGTTGAGACGGCCCTCAACTCTGGAGGAAGCGGTCCGCGTGGAAGTGTGACGTCTTCAAGTTTGCCGAGATGTGTGAGGACCTTAGACCCTAGACCTGAACCGTTCGCACCCGTAAGTGGCATGGGGATTTTGTTATGGCGTCTGGTAGTGTTATACTTACACTGACTTAGACCTACTAGACCGTGTTCTTTTACTATGTATATGTAAGTTCTGGCGATTTATGAGACTGGCGTTTTTTTGACAAGAATCTGGTATTAATTTTTTGACAAGAATGAAGTACCGAAATGTCCCAGCACAACGAACATCATCATAGTAGGATCATCGTGCTGTTACGCTGAAATGAATTAACATCTGCTCTTTTATACCCCTTGACTGGGTACACTACTACTACTGCTACTCCTACTACTAAGTTGTTCCAACTCGTCCTCCATTCTCCACCTTTCTAACTCCGACCACCTCCTTCGGTGGCCTGCCACCTCCAGCATCGGTTCCAGAGGTCCTAGCATCAGGAAAAACTACTTCAACGGCGCCTCTGAACGAATTCTCTTCCGCAAAAGGTCGCAGACGCGCAGTGCTGATAGGAATAAACTACTTTACGAACAATACTATGCATTCACTTTGAATGATCTATGTATAGGAATATTTCTTTACTGTCGAGCACTTTTGAATAGAGTCAGTAAAATGAAGCTGAGTTGTCTTAGAAGTCACTAAGTTCTGGTGATAGTGAGCACCATCGTGATGAAGACTCCTGCGCTGACTTCAGATCTTGTGATTTTCAACATTATCCTTCTCTAGAAAGAACGTCCGACGAGAACGATTTGCTAGAAATGACTACCCTACGTTGTAGCAGATCTCAACATTATCCTTCTCTAGAAAGAACGTTCGACGAGAACGGCAGTTCATCTAACTCCTACGGAACCCAAGCTGAACTTGCGGGATGCGTCAACGACGTGCGAAATGTGGAGCGGTTACTGAAAGACACTTTCGGTTGGACGCCTGGCGCTTTGGGAGAGTCCTCTCGAGACGAGATCTATAGTTATGAATTCTAGACAACTTCATGAGAAGTCTAAACAACACTTTAAAAGCCCATACTTTAAAAGTAGGAAGTCACGAGTACAACACGTACTAATGTAGTATAGGAGATAGAAGTACTGGCTTATAGGCTTTAATTCAAGGAACCACTACAGTTACAAGGTCCAAAATTCAAGAAAGAGAAGGTCATTTTTAGGCTGGGAGTAGGGCAAATTTGCCAATGCTACCACAGTAGCCTGATGCAGACCACTCTACTGAGCAACTCCTCATACCGAAAATAGAAGCCCCAATGTGAGGAGGGGAGTATCGCAAATTTTTCTTTTTTGCATATTTCAGCAAATTTTACCATGTAAGAGAGACTGAACTTTTCTCATTTGCGAACATTTCAACGGATGAAAAACTTTCAAAGTCCGGATGGATCTAATCTAAGCTTGTCGATGACCCCTATATGCGAACGACGAAACCCACGAAGGACAACATCCTAGACGCACTACGATGGCTGGTGGAGGGAGCCGTGGCAGGAGATGCTCTGTTTCTGCTGTATTCTGGACATGGGGCGCAAGAGGTAGTTGTACTATTATTTAGTATTTAGTACTTAGTGCGGATATGAGGATTCTATGATAATTACGTCTAGCTTGACGCTTACTCACTCTAAACCTAAAGGCCGACCCCAACGGTCTTGAGGAAGATGGGATGAATGATACGATTTTGCCGTGTGATTTTGAACGCGCGGGCATGATCTCTGACGATGTTTTGACCGAAGTTTGCATTAGGCCATTGGCTGAAGGAGTTTCCTTTACGGCGATTATCGATGCTTGTCATAGTTAAGGCTAGGATTGATGATCGTAATCCATTGGAAGAAAAGTAGACCACTAGCCCTGTAGTGCATGAAGTCTAGACGTAATCCATATCTATCTTGTTCCATCTACTGCTCTTCTATGAACAAGATTCCTTTCTACTTGTTTAGCATAAAAAGTATTTCTGTAAGAAAGGAGAAACTAGAAGGATAGCGATACAACTGCTCTACGCACAGAGTAAATAGCTATAGAGGAGGATGAGTTATGGAAATAACAAGGCTAAGATACCGGTACAGCGTTAGATCTGCCTTGGACGTGGCAGGGAGACAAGCAACTGTGGCGAGAGGATTGGAATCCGTTCTTTACTCGCGGAGATTGCGTCATGTTTAGCGGTTGTCAGGATGATCAGACGAGTTCGGATGGTGGGCATGATCTTTACTTATGGTGAGGAGAGGGAGCTAGAGATCTGCTGTGCAGGAGTAAAGACACTGGAAGTACTTAGCGTGTAGCCGAGGAGAAGCTACCGATGTAAAAACTACGTGCTCGAAAATCACCTCGTCGAGGAATCCGGGGCTTGAACACCTGCGTCGTTATCCTGTTTGTCAAGTTTAGACTTATTTGTACTCGTCTCTGTCCTGTAATAAGGATTCTGTTCATCTCGTGCAAAATAAGATTCTTGACTATCTAAGGCTCAAAAGCTTACTTGTAAAACAACTTTGTATCACTATCACGACTCTAATACTTGGTCGTCGAGGGGGTGCGCTCACAACAGCGTTCTGTGCGGTGTTCAGCAATGTGCAGTATAGTGGTACGAACACACCAGCAGCGGTCTTCACAGGTGCGGCGGAGGGAACAATTTATGACCTGTACTTGGAGTTCTTGCATTGGAGTTAGTGGGTTGGATAATAAAGCCGATATACGAATGAATATTATACATAGGTGTAGTCATTCGCATTCCACATCCACCTTATGATCAAAATCAAATACTCGCATACTCTCTCCTCGATCGATAATCCACCATGTTTCATCTCCCCAACCCCAACTCGATTCCGAGCAGCACGCCGGGTCTCTCTGCGCCGCTGATTACCTACGATGCTCTGCTGCACAAGCTGCTCGACGCTATGCGAGCAAATGGCTTCTCACAGACACCCCAGATGTCATCATCACAGGCTTTTGATCAGAAAAAGCGGCTTTTTGCACCAGTACTATGTGGACAAAGCAAGCAAGAAGTTGAGGACGCACTGTCACCGAGTGCTGTTATGATGAGAATAGTGATGTGTCTTTATTAGTGGGCAGTCCGGGTGGTAGTTTACAGGTTTCTAGTGTTGCTTGCATTGCTTGAAACCAATGGATATTCGAATTTTTCATTCAAGTACGTCAATCTGAAAATCCTTTTTTTTTCTCAAGATTCTTTTATTGGCTAGAGGCTTCTTTTAAAAAATCAAAAATATCTTGAAATACATACATTTTTGAATTTGAACGATTTTTCCAAGTTTCTAATTCTTCGAGGAAAAACAATCGTGAGCGCCTTAGTCCGCTCAGCCAAGCTGCATTCAGTGCGGATCCATCGACGTTCATGATTGTACCTGGCAAGAACAGCGCCCATGATGTTATGAATGGACTTTTCGCTTTCTTTTCAGCATGCTGATAGACGTTTCATTCTAATAAATAAGAACTCCATTGATTCGGGACTGAGTTTACCAGTGCTGCTACACGAAGTCGTCCTACTTTTATGCAAGTAGGTGTTGTATCTTCTCACGCTAAAAATGGTAACAACAGCGAGGCAGAATCCACTTGCAGTGCTGGCGCTAGTAGTACCCAGCTACCGCGTTCCTTGGAGCCGCTTGGACCCGGCGGCATGCGGTGCATAGAGGAGGACCAGGAACTACAATTCGGCTAATTGGAAGTCCATTGGAATCGATGCTGATGGATTTGGGTACTAGCGCATGGATTTTTCTGGAGATATTGATGGATTGTTTTAGATAAGTATTTAAAAAGTTGGTTTATTTAAGTTTCTATCTTCCTCTGGTCTTTCTTTTTTTCTAGTTAGGTCGGCTCCACCACAATTATCAGGCTGAGAACGTGTTGCTAATCTACTTACTACAACTACAACGAAGTTGTACAACAAGTCTATGATCATCATTTTCCCATGATTCCCTTTCCTTTTTTCCAGGTATGCTTTTCCTTGAAGACGCTATTGCGGAAGAGGTAGGCGATGGTCTCATCGACGCAGGCAAGGACGTCTTTGATGGTGCAGGGGATCTCTTAGGGGGCGCTGGAGACCTACTGGGTGGCCTTTTTGGCGGGGGTGAGGACCTTGTGGATGATATAGCGGATGATGTTTTCTGAGTGTAAGTGTAAGACGATGTGGGATCTTTTTTGAGTATAAGTACTGTGCGTGGGTGTTAAGGTTAACAGTAGCACAAAGTAGATAGTGTCCTTTTCTGTGGTTGTCGGTTTATTTGGTGAACCGGTACCCCATTGCGAATAAACCACTTCACACGAGAACCATAGAGCGGAGCACTCACTGGAGACGTTGCGCACGGCTTCGGCCTGCCTTCGAAGGTGAGACCTCTGGGGCTGACTACAGGACCACGACAGCGCCGGCGCTTAGTTATTAGCCGACAGCTTGGCGGATCATACGCAAGACAGATAGAGACTTGCTTGTTGTTGTAAGTATCTTTCTGTCTTGCGACATGCTACAGGAGTTGGAGTAGCTTTTTTCTAATAAATATGGAAGTTTCGTTTCTCCAGTAGATGGTGGACAGTGTTGCTTGAGCTTATCTGCGGGCTCAATCGTAGCAAGTAGAAGAAGCTCTTTATGACTAGTAGTAAATGGAACTGCTGATTTTCTAGTCAAATTTTTTAGAGAGAAACTACTTACCCACTTGCATGAGCTGATGAAAGTAACAACTCATGGAGGCCCACGGACCAGTATCTTATGGACCTGTCTTCATGTTGAGTTCATGTTGAGGTGCACGATTCTTGGTTTAGTAGTATTGAGTAACGGAATCAAAAATTAAAATATGCACTTCAGACACGCGCTAAGTTGCGGTAAGCAAGTCCTTACAACTAGATAACTGATTCTATATTTGTACTATGACGATGCAACGTGGTCATCATGTAGATCTTCTTGCAGGAGTAGTATCCGTGTACCCCTCAGGGGGACACCAGTGTGAGTAAGAGTTGGACGCCTGCATAAGATGAGTCGTTTCGTAACTATCATGAAGATGCAGCGTCAGTTTCCAAGTGAGGAAAATCTTTTGTGTGTAGTCATGTATTTCTCGTAAATGATTTTTTGGCACCAGTATGCTTACGGTTACGGCGACAAGAACAAATAGACAGATGAAGAATCAGATGAAACCCATTTGTAAACGGTGAAATGTTCTTACCTGCTACAACCTAGAAGGACAACGGGGCTGCATTAGAAAGTAGATGTATAAGTACAACAACTCCTGCTGTCTAGAGAAAGTTGTAGCAGGTCGTGACTGAAGCTGCTGCGTAGCCGCAACGGCGACTAAAAAGAGGAAGCTGTCGGCGATGGGCTGCTCAAGGGCTTATTTGCCCTCGGAGAGGGAGTCTGTGTCTGTGAGAATGCATTCTGTGACTTCAGGATCCAACAAAAATGATCTTCAAGCTGATTTTTTCGGCTATTACCAGAATTGCTATGCGCTGTCGGTCTCTTTTTTCTGTTTCTTTTCTTTTCATCCGACTTTCCATCCATCGGTTTATGAGGGAGGTACACGTCTCTATGCATCTATAGATTACCGGAGCTTGTTACATTGCTACTGTATAAGTAAAAAATATGAGTACCTCTACCTGCATGAACTTTGTTCTACTCTCATTTTTCAGTCACCTGGATCATGCCCAAGCTGTGTTGCCTAAAATGAGATGGGGAAGATAGCTTTGAAATTGTTGAGGCCTGCCAGAATAGATAATATCCTCACAATTTCAACACACGCCCAAGAGCAGACATCACTACGTAAACAGCCAGCTCTGCTGCAGCTGCCCCGCTCTCCCACTCCACCAAGAAGACTGCTCTGCTCTCTCACTTTGCCAAGATGCAAGCCAACGGAGATGAATTTTCAGCAGTTCTGGCCTTGTCCTTCGGAGAAGACGTCAACGCTCATTTGTGGACCCTGGCGCAGACGAAGCAAGTGCCTCAGGCATTACGGCATACGCCTTTGGGTATAATTTTGTCTTCACTTCTTGTGTAGTAAGAGTAAGTAGGTTACTAGTTCGAGTACTAGAAGTGAAATTTCATAACGAGAAATTATTTAGCTTTAGCTGCATCGGCATACTTCGTGTACAAGAAAAAAAAAAATAGAAACTAGTTGTTCATGCAAGAACCTCCAACATGATATCCAGGTGATTGCCTCTTTAGAACCATGATGGAAGGCGCGGATGAAATAAGCGAATCAGTTACTTATTCCGAATCTGAACGATCTTCGCCTGCGAATTCACCGCTTGCTTTTTTCGGACGTGGAGGAGGTGAACAGATCACGAGCGATCAAGAAAGCGTTCCTCTGACGAGGAGAGATGATCGGAACGAAGAAGTTTCGATGGGACACGCAGTTCTTCATAGTCGTGCTGCAGAAGATGAGCAGCGCGAAGACACACATCATGAAGATGTACAAGCATTTATGGAAAATATGGGGCAAGCGCAAGTAGAAGAGGAGCATCATGTTGAAGATGACCAACAAGAAACTGTTTCTCATGCGGATACAACTACTCACAAAAAGCGTCAGTTTCAAGCGTCTGAAAACTACTACAACGAAAATATGAGTGCCCAAAAAGATGAAGAAGATCCTTCCTCATTGTCTGACTTACGCAACCGACTATGCGCAAGGCGCTACCAGGTCGCGGCAGCTGGACTTCATCGTTCTAGGGAAGATGAAGGGGAAGATATTACTACTAATACTATTGCTAATAACAGGAGGAATTTAGAACATCAAGACATCTTTGCTCCCTATTCTGAACCCGCCGATCCACGGGTACCACGTCAGAAGCATAAAGGTCTAGGACAACTAGGAGAAGGTCCAGGTTTGCAGAAAGCGATCATGCAGGAAAGCGATCATTACCACTTGTTCTACGCAGCAAACGCATCGGAAAGAATAGAGCAGTACAACTATGTTGAAGAAGATTCCTCGCACGTCCTACAACCAGTATCTTATCATGGTGAGGACGTTAATAATCTTAAAAATCAACAATCATCCCAAGAACAAGAGCGCTTGCCTTTCCTGCGATGCGCCCTTTGCGGCAGACAAGAGAAGAGACAGCGAGCTAGTCCAGAAATGTTCGCCTTACCTTGTGGCCACTGTTTCTGCCTAGAGCATGTTGACTATTTGCGTGGTCATTGCAGTATGCGGATACCTACGACCACAGGGGATGGAGGAGAACGTTACACTGTAAAGCAAGATGAGCCGAAAGAACTACACAAGAGTAGGTTACAAGCTCAACGAGGAGACTGCAATGACAAGTATACTAGTGGTCATGGGCCGGATCATCTTCGCCAGGGCAACAAGAAAAAAGTTGAGCACCACCTAGTAAACTCTAGAAGACGAGCAACGCGCAGACTTCGGAGAGGACTCACTGGTGACATTCTTAGCATAACGTCGACGAGAAATAGGCGTAGCTGGAGTTGCGATAGGATTGGGCACGCAACGTTTTGCTTGGATGGCGTCGTAGAGGAGCAAGAGGACGAGCTTGAGGCTGCTCAGCAACCTCGACATCGAAGTTCTACGAGAACTAGAGGTCCATCTCCTGGTTGGGAGGATAAAGAGGACGAGGAGCAAGGCGGAAATATAATGATTTGCCCTGCTTGTGGGGCTTTTTTCTCGGAACATGATGAACATACTTAGAAGTACGTAAAAGAATGTACACTGTATTTTGGCAAGACCTCACCTGCATACCAAGCACTGCATTTGCTGACATCATATTTTACAGCACTTTCACATATACATGCTCTTTCTGATAAGAGTGAAGATTCTGAAGCAATAAGAGAGAAGGAGTGTTCAGTGTTGTTGAAAGGAACGAGCTTTGGAACGAGCTTGTTTTGAGGCTCACTTGACTATAATTCCAGCTCCCGCACTCTCTTGTCATTGCCGAAGTAGACCATTGCACAAGAATATTTAATCAAGCACTTTGTTTTAGCTCCTGCTCCTCCTTCACGTAAAACACATCATCAAAACATCTTCATGGTAGACGGAGAACGCGTCCCCCCTCTGCGGCACGTAAAACACATCATCAAAACATCTTCATGGTAGACGGAGAACGCGTCCCCCCTCTGCGGCAGATGAAGACTACCTCAGCGGAATACAGTAGCAGAAGTGCTCCAGCAAAGGAGGTGACGCCTTCTAGCCCCTCATCGTCGCTGGTGGAACCCCTACTACTAGTGGAAATTCGAAACAGAGAGCAAGATGAAGTGGACAAAGGATTAGTCATTTCGCCCTGCTCTTCTAGCCGCGGTTCAGTACGACGACCGTTGCCGCCAGTCACCATTGACTGGAAGCCTACCACAGGGTTGCGTGGCTTGTGTGCACTGCAGATCATGATTGGCCACTTCTTCTTCGGTGCCGCGCCAAGATCTTTGCGTGCGGTTTGTAATGACCCAGGGATCGGCGACGATGCTTACACGGTGCTAATCGCGATGGACCAGCCTGTGGCGTTGTTTTTCCTTCTGTCGGGACTGCTGTATGGGGTCTTGTACTATGACAAATTCGACTTTGTTCAAGACGAGGAAGATGATGTGGAAGCGACTTCTTCTAGTTCTTCTTCTAGTTCTACTCCTACAACCACGGAAAGGAAGATGCAATCAATAGGAAAACAAGGGTATCAGAAGTGGACGACCTTTGTGAAGAAACGGTTTGTGCGCTTGACACCAGCGTGGTATGCGGCACTCCTTTTCATGATGCCCTTTTACTTGCCAGACCGCAACCTACCAACTGAAACAAAAGTGGAGGGAACGGTTACAGCATTCACTTATGTGTGATTTGATTCTGAGTAGTGGAAAACCAAAAGCAATACACGGACCACCACTGCTGTGAAAAGGCTCGAAAGCTACAAGAGTGACCCCCAAATGCAGGTGGTGAGTATTGCAAATTTTGCGAAATAATTCTTCCTACCTATTCCGAGCACTACAGTGAGACGGCTCCTTCTGCAAACATGCCATCCCCAATTGCAGGAGGGAAGTATCGCAAAATTTGCAAAATTCGTATTTTGGTGCGTTTTCAGGACTACAGTTTTCAAGACGATGCATTGAAATTGTTTTCACGCGAACTGGTAACTCCCTTACCTGCAAAGCGTCCTCACTTCCACTCAACCTGCTCTAACTCCCTTACCTGCAAAGCGTCCTTGGTCCCCCTGACGGTTTTCCGCACGTTGTGCCGCCACCTCACGGACCTGGATGGCAGATATCTGCATTCATGCTTAGCTATCTCTTTCTACCTTTCGTCTTTTTCCTAGTACGACGTTCGACGTGGTCATTGCTTGGTGCGGCTTCTTCTGTGAAGGATGCGAAAGAAGGCGTAAGAGACAAGCGACTACAACAACATCAAAATATGGGTGGTGACACGGGATTGCTTATGGGAGTCGTTTTTTATGCTCACTGCCACTGGATCGTTATTGCTCACCAAGAGATGATGCTAAATTTGCTTTTCTAGGATCACTCAGACCACTACCAGGAGCACTGCGAAATCTTCTTCTCCCCATCAATCTTCTTCTAATCCTATTCCTATATCCTGAGCATTGTGCTTATGCGCCATTTTGCTGCGACAGTCTCGATTGGCATAACACATTCGTTTTTCGTGGTTCGGTTTCCGAACGTAGTGATGGGCATCTTTTTGGGCATGCTCATGAAGCGAAGAACGATGGTTAATACTATAGGCGCCTCAACAGACGAGGAGTCCTACTGTTTCACGCATGTGCTACCGACACTGAACTCTTGGATGGTAAGTGCTTGCTGCAAGGTGCAGCAACTCTACAGAGTCGCTCTGGAGAGGATAGAAAGCTACAGAAGTACTAGTGGTGCAGATGAATTACAAGATGACAGCAGGACCTCCTCCTGTTACGATGCAATCTTAACATCAACTCTCGACTACCGCAGAAGGAGCGAAACTAGTACTCCTGCCAGCACCAGCAATACCACATCAACGACTACGACTAGTTGTAGCCATTTATTTCTCGACGTCACCCTAGCGGTCTACTGCTTTTACAATGTTATTATAGTCCCAGTTTTTCGATTTGATGGCGATATCTACCTCCAGTTTTATCTTCTTCCGCTCTACTGCGTCTGGCTGTGGCATCTGGTGCTTGTAGACGAAGAAGACTCCTCCACAAGTATCGCACGAGACGTGGTATTGACTCATTCAGTCCCTTAAGGCTTCAGAAGCATCTTCTTCTTCACCCTTAGGATTCACCTTCAGAAGCATCTTCACCTTCAGAAGCATCTTGGGTCACCCATTTTAACGTCATTCAGGGCAAAACGTTTTGTTTCTACTTGAAAACGGAGCCAACAAGGGTGGCCTCAGTCCCCCAACATCAACTACGAGATTGGTCTAAGTCCGCCAACATCAACTTGGAGCTCTAAGTCCTCCAACAACTCGGAGATTGGTCGTATGCGCTTTACTGTCTGCACTGGCCCGCCTATTACTGTTTCACGTGGATGCTGACGCCTGGCACTGAATATGTTACGATCTGGGACGTTGAGGTGATCAAGTAAACATCAATGTCATTTAAGTTCTGTATGATCTACTTCAGGAGGAAAAACTACAAGGTCAAATACACCAAGAACTCAGAACTCTGAAGATGGTGAATCTACCGAATTCAAGCACTCGAGGACCTGGACCCCTAGACGCTCTGGCTTCAGTATTTGTACTCCTCCTCATCTTTTTTAGACAATCTAGTCCAGTTCATTCTACTCGTCCCTCTATCTTTACTAGATTTAGTATAGATATTTCTATTTTTTCTTTTTGTGTATGGCTCTGGTATTTGGTAACCTGAATTTGATCCTAAGGGTTCTCTACTTGTTTTCCCTTACGATCAAACTCAGGTTACCAAATACCGGAGTCATTCATTTTGTCCTTTACTCCTTCTAAAACCTTGTGGCATCGATGTCTCGGATTATCGCAAGGCAACGGGTGTTTCGGCATGCAGTACTACCATCTGCCGTTCGCACTTGGTTTCACAATCATTCTAGGAAAGGGTTTCTCCGAACACTGCGAAAAACCGTTGGGCAACTACCTGGAGAAGAAAATTGTGTAAAAGAAGGAGGTGAGCGTGAGCTACTTACATTAGAAGTAGACTGGAGGAAGAATGAGGAGAAAGTAGAGGTTCTAGTTAGGAAGGCACTACATTAGTGCGTGGACTAGAAGAAAGAGGACATCCAGATATTAGCAGTAGTCCTCGTGGTCAACCAAGTGGTTGACTCAACTTGGAGTGGTTTCTAAAAGTACCCATAGAAGTACAAGTAGTCTACGTATGGCATGCACAACATTGATGTTGGTCCATCATCCAACATCCCCACCAAAGGCAAAGCCTGCTACGGAGATAGCAGTTGTAGAGATTACGTAGAAAATTCTGATTCACCAACATCGCCAGGATCAGATTAGGCGTAACCGGTTCATTTTTCCCTCATTTTCATCCTAAGTTAGTCCCGCCCGTCAACATACTGGGCAACGCCGGCAATCGATACCGCTGATTTCTGCAATGAAGAGGTGACTCCATCTTCGTGAACGGAAATTTTAGGTATATATAAGTACAAGTGAAAGTAGGATAGGAACACTACTGCTCAAGGACGCGCTAGATACCTGCTTTACAGTTTTTTTTTTTCCGGCAACTGCGTGCTCTGTCTTCACTGTTACATCCTTGACGACGCAACAAGGGGATCATGATCAGCGTAGAAGATCAAGGGAGACTCTCGGAAAAGTCATCATTTCTACGATCATCACTGCAAAGATCACCGCTAAGACCACGTCTCCTTTCGCAGATAACTAAAAGAAAAATCCCTAAAAGAAAGAACACAAACTACACCACTATGGAGGACTTCGTTCGTTCATAATTCTAGATTTACTCATTTTCAGCTTCAATTGACATTCTTGACTTAATCCTAAGCCGAAACCAACCACCTCGAAACCATTTTTCTTTTAACCCTAGAAGTAGAAGGCTTACCTTGTCAGACTGAAAAACTTTTTGTTCCAACAAAGAAGACCCCCTTGACCTTGAAATTTTTGAGCTTTCTTTAGTTAGTACTTTGCCTTATCAAGGAACAAGGAACATCGATCTATAAAAATGAAAATTGCACCAACTACACCTTTCGCTGGGAGTGGCACGCAACGCCTTGTTGTGTCTGTTGCTGCGGTTATTTCGATCTGGAGTTGTTGTTTGCAAAGTCCGAATCTTGGTTTTGTCGCCTCTGGTGGATTCTTACCACCTTCTCATGAAGATGGAGGCCAGACACCTGCGCCTGCAGTTGCTCAAGATGATCATCATTCAATCATCTTGCAGTATTTATTTAATGGTGACACGAAGAGTATCATATAGTACAGCACCGATGAAACGCGTACAGCTGGGCAGGTGAACTCGAGGCGTCGAAGATTCTTCACCTTCTGATTACCAGAGGGGAGTCGATTCTTCACCTTCTGACTTCACCTTCTTACCAGAGGGTAATGTGAATGCGGCACAACGGATTGGCGACTCCATAGAAATTTGGGTAAAGTGCGACTTTCGGTCGTCGGGGACCCCGACATCAAACGCGTGATATGTTCTCACCATCAACCTTGCGCGATTTTGACACCCGCAGTCAAAGATGAGAAAGGGGAGAAATTTCGCGTCGAGTTCAACTTTGAGCTGCTAAAATTTAGAGACGAACCAGACAGCACCCGAAGAGTGCTGTCGAATTTGTTTTCAATCATGCTTGTCCTAAAAATCAAATGATGCGTGTGGCGTTTGGCCTCAGCCAGGAGGAGCTCAGCGGCCGTCTCTGGGAGTTAGTACACTATAGCTGTCTAATCAACACTTCGTTTTAAAGTTTTGGACAGGAGATGTTAAAGTTTTGGACAGGGCATGTTAAAGTTTTGCCGTACCTGTGTAACCGGTTGAAGTTAAAGCCTTCCTATGTCTTTCAATGTACCGCTTTTTTTTATGAATTGAGGGCATGGCGAGTTTTCGTTTTGCTACGAGGATTATTTTTTTTTGTGCTTGTGCTTGTGGATAGATTGAAGGCGATGTCAAGGCACCCAATCCTACTGGTCTTTAATGATTTTTGTTTTGAACAGGAAACCTTACAGTATTGTGAAAAGATGACGTAGGTTTTGCAGTTTTGGACAGGACGTGTTAAAGTTTTTGACAGGAGATAGAGATAAAGAAGTATGTGAGCCTCCTCGTCAGGGTCAGGGAGTCGGGTTTGGTGTTCACAATACGCGCACTTCAGATATTAAGGCATCTTCACGGAAGCAGCTTTTTTGTTCATTTAAATCTGCTAATAGTCCTTCCACCTCTGTCAACATAATTGTAGTTATCTTTATTCTGAGTTCCCTGCCAATAAAGAGTCTGTTTGGGTTTCCACTGGAATTTGCAATGCCCACAACTCGTTTTGATGCGTTAAAAGACACTTCAAGAACGGGTGAATGAATGAATGTATGAATCCTCTGTCTGCCCTGTGTCCTACTTGGAACATCAAGACGATGATAGTTCACGCTCACCTCGACGCAAGTGATCGTCCGAATCATATCCTATCCCAGTTGACAACGATGCTAAGCTTGCTTCAGCGATCAGGATAGGTTCATCACTTTGGTAGGAGCAACTATTTTTTTTGGATTGGTTGCAGATGTCAACAAATCACAGGAAAGTGCAATAAAGAGACAGAGAAATGAGCCCGTCCACTTGAGATTAGACTTATACTAGATACAAGTGCGACAACGTCCACTGCTCTATCGCCTATAACAATTCTGGCACTTATCTCAAGCTTAGTTATATCCCGTTGTACTCGTAGATACAAATAGAATCATGTCATCGTCTTGGTCATCATGGCTGCTCGTCTTTACCTCCACTCTTTTGAGTCGAGCAGGGTTGTTGATGCTAGCGTGGACGTCGAAAACTTTTCTTCTAGTACATCAAGAAGAATTTTTTGCAGCGGCTGCCCGCATGGGAGGAGCAGGTTTGTTCTTAGAGGTGGATGCTCAAGAGCAAGAAGATAGTAGAAACCTGTACATGGTAGGAACCCCTTCTAGTACACCAAAAGGCCATCAAGCACAAGAAGAAGAAGTTACTCCAACAATATTTGCAAAGCCTTGGCAGCTGGTCTACGTTAAGGCTACAAGAAATGCATCTTCACTGTCAACATCTTGTTGTTGGTCCTCCCGTTTTTGAAGGGAAAAGGAGACCCATCAAGATGCTGCTGAAGATGGATCATTTCTCTTAGAAGTTCTAACCACGAGAGTCCCGAAGAAAGAAAAGCGCGGACGGACCAGGTAGCCTCTTTTAGCGTCAAAGGGCAGGAGGTGTCGCGCAAGTTCTTCATAGAGGATTCTGCCGTTCTTGAGACGAGGAAGGCGTATCCATTCCAAGTGGTCCACCCAGACTATGAAGATCAGGATACCAATACGAGTAGTACAATAAGAAGTAGGATCTTTGCGGCATCGGATGAAGTGATGCCTTACCTTCCACAGCATGCAGCAAAAATGATTGCCGACGCGGCTAGAAGGAGTCTTCTTGTTTCTGATGTGGCAGGTGGAGCTGAAACGGAGGTGGACTGCTCAAGTGCACTGATACCTGTCGGACGACGGAGTCGTGAAACCGACACCACGCCTCGCCCAGGCGACGATCCCACGCTGCTAGTACACTTAAGGGTCGGCTAAAGATGTTCCTGTTACCATTTGTTTTGCCTCTCCTAATGGAGAAAAGCATAACAAACGGGGAAGCGAACACCTAAGCCCTTCCTCTAATACAACCTGCGCCTCCTGCTCCTTTCAGCCCAAGCTCCGCGAAGATCATCCGTTTCCATCTTTTTCATAACCACGACGATGAGGCAGAGAAGAGAATGATGTCAATTGCGGAGTACGTAATTCGCCTACAAAAATGGTTCAAAGCGTCTCCTGAGTCATTTGTTTTAGCCTTCATTTACGTCCAGCAGGTATTAATACAATCGCCACTGAGGGAGCAACTTTTCAGGAGAAGTCAGAGGCTTAGCATTCATCGACTGCTGCTAGCTGCGCTCACTTAAGGCAGAGCTTATTTTATTAGAGCTCTTCGTTGATTTTTCCAGAAGTTTGAGTATCATTATAGTCCTGCTGATTCTTACGGCCTACTTACTCAGTTTCTTCAGTATGATCATCATCGTTATCCACCTGAGTGCGTGCACTCCAAGTTCAAGAATTTTGAAGTCAAATAGTAGAATCACCCTCCAGCTAATTTCAAGTTCTTGTCCTCCTCTAATGTGCTGTGTCCAAAAAGTATAACGATGACGATGCCCTTTACGTTCAAAGCTACTACGCAAAGGTCGGGGGCGTGGCAGTGGCGGAACTGAACCGGATGGAAGAGGACTTTCTTATATTGCTCAATTGGCGTCTTTCTGTCACTGGCCATGCATTCAAAGAGTTCACAAATTATGTTGTGAAGAGGACTAAGCTGATGACCAGTTGTACTAGTACTACTAGTAGTAATGCTGACAATTCAAATTCTTCAGCGGAGGAGCAGCAGGAGAAGTTAGGGTCGGTAGGGTTACTAGGGTTAGCTACACGTCGGGGGAGTGGCGCCAAATTATCTATATGATGTGAAAGTCAATGGTCATTGCCACTATAACTTCAGTCATTTTTTTCTTTGCTTGCAAACTGCAAAGATAGACTTCCTTATCTTTTTCATCCTGCGAATTACTTACAAGAAAAAGACCGAAGATGAAATCAAAGGATCCTCGCGATGAAAAGACTGCAGATGAAACTAGATCTTCATTGTGCATTTTTTCTAGAAATAGTCACGACTAGGCACGGAAGTGATGATGAGAAGAAGGTCCAACATGCATTATGACTTTAACTTGTTTACCGAATCACCTGCTGTGTGTGACCAAGATGCAAAGCCTAACCGAAAATCGTTATCGTTATTTTCTAAAGCAGGTCCTCGTCATCATCATGATCCAGCGCCAGCTACATGATATTCATCTTACTCAGGAGTTGTAGTTCCTTGCATGAAACAACGTTTTCCTTTGCAAATTATCTCTGGTCAAGAATTGGGTAACTGTAATCCTAGGAGTGGTATGTCTGTGTTAGGTACATCTACATTGTACTTATATATAATCATGTTCTTGTTGATTTTCATACTTCTAGTATTGAAGGTTAGACTTCTAGTACTAGTTCTTGCTCTTGGACGAGGATGGTCCATGATTCCCTCATCAATGGCATTTCTGCTTTGTTTGATAATTCGAGGAACAGTAAGTTCCATTAGACTGGAGCCACTACTTACTGGAAGCAGCTGGAACTGGTGCAGGCGCTCCCATGTTGCAACCGGCGTGAGTGCGCAGGAGGCTCTTATGCATAATAAATTGTGAGTTTGATGGGACTGAGAGTGGGAGGACAAGGACGTCAAGAGAGGATGTCGAAGAGAGAACGACAGACTAGAAGATGCCAAGAAGAGTAGATGGATAATACAAACATGTAATTCTCCACAATCCCGTACGGTTGGCAGCCGGTTGAGGTTCATATAACGCAAATAGCCCCCTCCTTTGCCCCTAAGTGGGTTCGTAGGCAATTAGTGCACCGTAATAGAAGGAGTAGGAGGCTAATGGACTCCACCTGTCCCCGGCAGGTACACCGGATAACACAGGGATCACCCTGCCGGCGATCTTGGCATACAAAAAAAAGAAAGTGGCTGCGGCGAAGAACCCCTGATTCATCAGTCATAAGTCTGAGTGAGTAATCCCCTAGCTGCAAAAATTCTTCTCGTATTCTCCCGCCCTGCTTGCTTACTCATTATACTTGCTAGACATGCATAAGATACAAATCCATGCACATCAACATGAAGAAGATTATTGTTCGAAACAGATGGAATTCCGAGTTGTAATTGAAACACATCAAATTTTAATTTTTATGCAGCTAATGTTCGAAGATGTCAATTCAAAAATTAGCTACTTAATACTTAGATAGCCATGTTCCTGCAAGAAAGGAAATCCACTTCCACAGTATGATGTGAAAGATGTTGCACGAGGAAAGAGCTACTTCAAGAGCAGAGCGCTCGGAGGACGAGGAGGAGACGACTTCTACATCAGAGACGGAGACATGTGCATCTTCCATAGATGGAGTAGCATCTGACTCTGAGGATGCTTGTAGTACGTCTTCTAGTGCAAATAATTATATGTTCGACACAGAACAAAGTAGTGGAAGAACGGCAGCTCCTACAAGAAAGGCGACAGTTTTGATAGAACAAAGGAGGGCATCGCTTCTGACAGAGGTGGAGGTGGAAGAAAACGAAGAGGAAGAGACAACTGCTCTGCACCTGACAGCATCGTCATCATGCGAAGATGAAGAAGACGAAGAATTTGCTTTTCTGACGAATATTTTTCGGGTGTGCCTACTCCTTCCTTTTCTTCTGCTGTGTGCTGGTTGGGATTTGGTGATGCCGAGGTTGTACTACGATTACATAGTTTTTGGCCTTATCGGCAAATATCAGCTTGCGGAGGCTGCAATTGCCAGCTTGTCGTTCTTCGTCTGGATCCAGCTCTTCTCCGTACTAGTTTGCTGGGCTAATTCAGTCGCTTCAGTGAGGACAAGTTCAAGTGGGGATACTAGTTGTAAGGAATTAATATCAGAAGAAGATTCATCAGAGCTCGATCGTCAAGGAAAAGAAGAACAATTTAAGCTTCAACGTGAAGATGATCTTCAACAAAAGGAAAATAAAGAATCTTCAGATGGCAAGACGTTGTTTCTCTATAATCACTCATCGCAAGAACGGGAGACCACTGATCCTTGCCATTGTGGTGGAGGTCTTCAGGAGAATAAGCATCAAAAACGTACATCAGAACAACTGAAGTACTATCAAAAGGAAAATACTACATTGATGTCACCACGAGTCACGACATCAAGCACGAGACTATCATGGTGGACTCAAAAAAAAAATCGACTCGATAGGTCGTACACTTCGATAGCGACTCGCCTTGATAAGTGGCATAGGCATTCACTAGAGAGGCGGATTCAAGGTCGTGGGTGGGCGAGTGTCGCAGAGTGTCAAACGGCAAACAGCTCGTGGCGATATTACTTTTATGCTCTAGCTCGTCTCCTTTAAATCTCTCAGTTCTTTCTGGCACTTATCTCACGATAAAACTTTCTTTGAAGTAGCTCTTGCGTCTGCGTGGCTTTTTACTAGAAGACTCTTGGCGGGAGGTAAAACTAAAATCTACCTTTATGATCGAACTGAGAATACGATGAACTGCTCCCCCTCGGTCGTGCCTTTCCCCTCTATTCACTTTGGTATTGATGTTGAAACTTAGAGTTTAACTTTGAACAACTCTGACTCTCTAACCTGCTCTGAGGTCTCAAGACGCACGAAAAGGCTTTCTTCCCGTTTTAATCTACATGGTCGCTATCGCTTTGTACCACACTTTTGTGCGAACGCGACCCCCCTTAACAAGGGACTATCCTGGTTTTATGGCTAGTTTTTCACTCTCTCCCGTGTGGAGTATGCTGAGTTGGCATCCCTTGATTGAAAGGGGAAAATAAGAGTGAAAATAAAGGGACACTCATTCAACCAGGCATAGTGAAAAACTAGGACTAATGGCTTAACTCGCGTGTTGTTCGAATTAGCGTTTGGGGTCTACCTGTACGATTTCTTAATGTTCTTCGTCCATGTCCTATTTCTTCACGGAGGGCGAACGAAGTTTCTGCATCAGAGGCATCATTCGGCTCCGTCAGCGGCATTGTGGCCTGTAGATACAGTGCACCATGGCCTAATATTAAGGGTTGAAACGTTTCATTTCTACAAACCTTCTTCACTTAAAATTGCGGGGTAAGTGAAGTTAACCGACCTACAATCAAATCCAACCATCATCATTAAGATTGCTACTAAAAAATGAATTGTTTCAACCTTTAATAATAGACGGCTTTTTGCAGGTTTTCGTAAACGTTTTGGTCCAACAGTGGACTCCGTTTTACGTTACGGCTACCTCTCTCTATTTAGCGATGGTCGTCTATCAATCGGTCTTCTTCTTCTTGCTCTTCTACTTCTTCAATGAAGGCACAAGTTGGCTGAATGACCTCAACACCATTTTTAGACAGGATGGGACACGAGGTAACATGCCAAGTGTCAGTATGCATCCCAATGCAAGGGAGATCCTACGGCATATACTTGCTGGATCCCTACACGAATGCACCGTGGGGAAGCTCTAATTTCGGCGCAAAGCATGACCTTACGCGGATCCTGCACAACATTCTGATCACTTTTCTCTTTATGAAGACTCATTTTTTTACTAGCTGTACTACGTGGTCGTCTATCTAGAAGGATGAATGTTCTTACTTCATCTTCAAGATCAACTTCTGCTGAACAATTGCAGTGTGCTTCAAATTAAAATCGTCTTCCCCTTTGCCACAAACTGCCCCGACACACTACCTCATGCTAGGTAAAAAGCGAATAAGTGAACGAAAGAGAGAAGAACTACTTCTAGATCTTCGGCGATTCATCTTCGCATTGGATCCAAGTTCATAATCTGAACCCACTCATCCTCCTTGACCATTCATCCTCCTGACCGAGAGCCATTCCGGTTTTGACGCTCCGTTCTCGCTGCATAACGTGCTCAACTGGCAGTCCAGGGCTACAGTTATGGGACCTTAAAGTGACAATTGATGACCCCAAAATCCAGTCGAGAGTATGGCCAATTTTCTATTTTGGCTAGTTTTTTTGCATGATTAGACCTCTGTCGTTTTGGGCCCTGCGAGTGCTACGTAATGACCCCAATAACAGGTGGGAGGTCTGCTGAATTTTGCATTTTGCTATCTTTTTTTGCATCGGACCTTACCGTATGAGGTCTTGGGAATGCTAATTGATGATCCCAGTGTGTGTGGGGGGGGGGGATTGTTGTCAATTTCCATTTTTAGGCACCTTTATCGAACTAGGCTTCCACCGCTACTACCCAGAAAAGGGTTTTTTCCCTGCGCCTGCCTCTAGCTACTATTGAAGATCGTGAGCGGTCATGATCGCTGATCGTGAAAATAGCGTCGACCGGAATGGGTGAGTAGCGGTGAGGAGTCGAGCATAGGCACACTTGTTGCAAGTCCGGTTCATTTGCATGTAATTGTAATTCTAACTTTTGAAAATGATTTTTTTATCATCTTGGAAATATTAATATTCGTTTGTATTGTTAAACTTGAAGATTCCACGCAAGATTAAATCACGAAAATTTTGCTTTGATCATATAATACAGATGTCAATTTATATTTATTTTACTAGAAGCTACAGCATTGCTGCAAGGTCAAATTTCAGAATTTTGAATTTGAAAAAGCTAATTTTTTGATTTTATTCCGTTTTTTTCGAAATGGAATTGAGTAAGTTTCTTTATATCAATGCTGAATGATACTTCTTCTACAATTTATTTGCTACATGAAGGTTAATTTTACCTTAGAATGTAATTTCGAAATCGTGTAATAATATAGACACGATCAAATTCCAGAAGGCAAGTCATTGGCCCTTATACAGCCTTAGCTGGTTAAACCTTCTTGGGTCCTTACAAGAATGCGCCACAACCTCGCTTTCATAATATCTCGTTCACAAAGACGAGGATCGTCCTCTTCTACAGCAACTTGTAGTAGTACGCCTTCCGGAGGCGGTGCGGCTAGAAATGAAGCGACGAGGACACAGCTGGTCTGGTACGGTGGAGCTTTGTATCACGACCTGCACCATCAGCGAGGAGATTGCCACTTCCAACAGTTTTTCACGTATCTTGATGCTTTCTTCGGTTTTCTCTCAGGGAACTAGTAAAACGTCGCCCCTCAACGGGAGATACGGGTACTACTTTGCTGGATGAGAGTGAAGATGACAAGGATTTTACTACAGTTCTTGAAGAGACCACTCTTGGAGTTTCTCACTTTATTCATGACGACGCATTGTTACATCAACTTAATACAGGTAGTACATCAATAGCTCGTCTTTTGTGTCATAAATCAGTGTAGAACGAATGTTCAGCTTCATGGGACTAAGAAGGAAGTTGTATTGATCCGTGATGACACGAAGATCGCAGGTCCCAAAAATTGTAATGTAGTGGAAGATCACAGCCAGGAAGAAGAACAAAACTTCCTCGTATATCAGTACCTGTACTCCGGTTACTAACTTTTCCCGCGTCCTCTTCGTCACCGTCTTAGTTACAGCACACCATTATTTTTAGTTCCACCACATTAGTAAACATATGTCTTGCTGCTAATAAAAAGTGCTTGATCAGATCCCCTTTCCTGTTTTGACCATTGTTGTTGCTTGTTTTTACCTTCCGTACTTCTACCAGCTTGCTCTATTACACCTTCAATCATAAGAACTACAACAACTTTACTTACACACACATCATGACCTCCATCGACGTCCGAACTATTTTGATTACACAGAATCAGAAGGAGGCCCAAAATATAAGTAGTTCTCACCATCCCCTAGTCCTCCTCCTCCCTATAGTACCCATTCCCTTTTTGTTGATAGCCAACTACAAAGGATCCCGAAGTTCTCCGGCCAAGCCCGTCGCATGTGTGTTGCACGACTACCCTTGTCGTCCAAATCTGGTTTTCTAACTTCAGCTCTTCAAACGCTGCACTATTCTCCTTGTTTCTCATATTTCCTTGTTGCGAGTAACACTAAAACTAAAATGGTTGTTCCTTTCATTACTGCAGAAGTTGCAGGCGCCGTCACATTCGGCATCAGAGGGTGTGCCTGCAGCTCCTGGTTCACGCACGTATCGTCCTCGTCGTGCTGCAGCTTGGGGTACTTACGTCTTTTATGGCGCCAGTAGAAGGATTAGCTACAACCACAACATGAGGCGAAGAGAATGGAATTCAAGTCAGATAGAAATTAATAGAATGAAATTCAAATTTTTAGATGAATGAAAATTATCTTTATCTTCATTATACCTCAATTATAAGTCCTCTCTACATTCTAACTCCTTCGAAATACTGGTCTTGGAAAGTCCTAGGCTCATCTTATTATACCTCATTCGTCGGTGCCCGTCGGTGCCAGTATTCTCGTTCTTGTGGCTTATAACTTCGCGTGACACCTTCACCTTTGTTCCTCAATACATAGTACCTACTAGTCTTTAGTAGTCTACTCTCCTTACTACTACTAGTCATTCGTTCCTAAATCTTCATTATCTTTGGGTCAGTGTCTCCATCTTGAGCTACGCTTTTTCCTTGCACCAGAGAGAATGAAGAAGTACTCCTCCATTTTTTTTTCACGGCGCAAACAAAGAAAATATTATAGTGCTGGCTAGTGGACCTAGACGTAGACTTCTACTTCTTAGTCCTTGCCTGGTAGACTCCTACCCGTTTTTTTAGTCCTTGTCTTGATACAGATACAACGAATATGCTAGAGCTGAATCGGCACTTCCTTCTTTTTCTCAAGGAAGAAGTACCATAGTATGACTTCTGACGTTTAGATTGGAGAAGAGGGCCACAAGATTGGGAGGTTTGTCAAAAATGAAGAGAAATCAATGAACAGATTGTACATGTTCAGTTGCAGAGGTTTTTATAATTAGTCTAGTTTAAGAACAACTACAAGTACAAGTAGGTTACTAGTCTACTGTAGACTGTCTAGTAGATTAACAAAAAGTAGGTATCAGCTCTGCAATGTCAAACGGGAGTTGACTACTCAAGAAGATACACAGAAGTTGCAAAACAACGTCGCACAGGAGACGAGAAACGTATAAGCACTGTATGCACCAAGAAACATGTTCATGGATCCAAAGAGACGTAACTCGAAGTTCGTAGGACGATCATGCAGATGATTATCACAAGTACAAGAGAGAAATCAAAAGTACAGAGTACTGCGAAGATCAAATCATGAGAAAGGTCTATGAAGATCAAATGAGAGCACATCATCTGTAGCAAGAGGACAAATTCTTAAAGATCACAATGGCGACGACGTTCGCGATCAAATCTACTCTTGTATGACGAGGAAGATCTTTTTCCCAACAACATTGATTTTTCAACGAAATATTACAGCCTCCAGGAACATCAAAGACGAATTTTTTCAGCACCTAACACCGACTAGAAGCATCTTGCTACTACATTATACCGCAAGAATAAAAGGGAATTACTCAAGTTGAACTAACTAACCCAAGTTGAACAAGGAGTAGAAAAAAACAAAACTACAAGTTGAGAAACATCTGAAACTGCGTAGAAGAACTAGAACCTTTCCACCTCCAGCTATTCATCCGTGTAAGAGTATAATTTTTATAGCATATTATACATATAATTCCGCCACGGACGGAGGGGTGCGGCAGTCGCAGCTGCGAGGTCTGTGCCAGGTACACCGGACAACACTGGGATCCCCTTTTCGGCCTTCTCGGACTACAAAATAAGGTGCCCCGTGGAAGCGCCCTGATTAATTGACTAATTCGTCCAAATCCAAAATGGTAGCCCAGATTCCTCGTATGGCCTGTCGCCTTATGGCGCTCTTTTTTCTATCGGGGAGTCATTTACTTGAGCCTGTGTCTGCTGTGCGTCTTCGTCCTACCTTTGGCGTAGTTCGTCGGAGAGCCGCCCAACGTCGTCTCGATGTTGCCGAAGGGGGACGCCAAGCGAACGATCTAGCGGAGCTTCGTGCAGAGCGTCACCGACAATTTTCCCACACACGATTGCGAGAAGGACAGCTGGTTGAAGACGAGGCAGGAGCGCGCCAGTTGCAAGCCCGTGAAGATGCTCGCGGTAACCCGGCTAATGGACCTGCCGCTGGTCAACCGGCTCATGGGCCTGCTGGTGGAATAAACCCTTCTAATGGAGGGCCTGCTGGTGGAATAAACCCTTCTAATGGAGGGCCTGCTGGTGGAATAAACCCTTCTAGTGGACCTGCTGGTGGAATAAACCCTTCTAGTGGACCTGCTGGTAACCAAGGTCAGGCTGCTCCAGCAGCCAACAACAACAAGCCACAGAGCCGCACCATGTTGATTGTGTGGTGCATCTGCGGAGGTGTGGGTGGTCTTCTATTCCTGGCTCTCCTGATCTGCTGTTGCTGCAAGTGCAAGAAGTAGCCGCGGAGCTTTTATTGAAAGCTTTGAAGATCTTCCTGCTGGTGAGGACTTGGACTTGAACTGTTGCAAGAAGGAGTGGTGTACTACCTTGATGAAGTGCAGCACGACGTACTTAGAAGAAGGAAGGTACCTGTTCCTGTACAAGAAAGCGAAGTAGGAGAATTATACATAAGTACCTGTAGTACTATCATGTGCAAGCAGCAGAAGTGGGCGGATGAATACCTGTATGTGCAAGAAGTAGAAGAAGTGACCCTGTTGGCGGAGATGGGCCAACTCCCACTAGCGGAGGACCTGTGGCTAGTGGTCAGCAAGGGACTGTCAACCCTGTTGGCGGAGATGGGCCAACTCCCAGTAGCGGATGACCTGTGGCTAGTGGGCACCGCTGCATCCGAACGCCGTTTTTGGTATGCGAAGGGGAACTGCCGGAACAAGTAGGGGTCTGACGATTTTGATTACACTAGGGAAGATCTTTCTGGGCTTACTTCTAGGTGGTAGCGTTTTCTTTCTCCTGGTGTTCTTCTGTTGCTTACGAGTAAAGCAGACATTTTCTTCATTTTACCGTTATGGCACGGGTTTAGTGAACAAAGATCTTAAAATAAGGGTCTCATCTTAATCTTATTCAAATAGCAGAAGCTAGCCAGAACGCTTTCTACTTTCCAAGCTGCATTCGCTCATTTTTAGGGTGCTACAGTTACAGATTGAAAAACTGATACCCCAACTGTAGGCGAGAAGGTTGTCATTGCCATGGCATTGCGCAAGTACATGACAAAAAACGTTCTCTCCCGAGCCCGACATAGCAGAACCACCAACGTTCTCTCCAGAGATAGCAGAACAAAGAAGCATAGCTCTCTCCCGACATAAAATGAACAAAAGGTGCACATGAACTTGGCTTTCTAGCCAAGAACGAACGCCAATCGTGGAACTAAGAACGATCACAGATCCATCGTACGAGTAAGATTACGAGCGGAACAAAAAACTTTGTTCTCTCCACTCGTCTTGGCACTGCCATTGGGAAGGTTCACGATGAAAAATACGCTGCCCAACTGCAATGTGGGGGGCTGTGCAATTTGCTTTTTTAGACCACGATCACTAATCTGAGCACTGCAGTTATTGAGCTCTAGAATGAGCAGTGCATTCCCCAACCGCAAGGTGGGAGGCTGTGCAATTTGCTTTTTTAGACCACGATCATTAATCTGAGCACTGCAGTTATTGAGCTCTAGAATGAGCAGTGCATTCCCCAACCGCGAGGTGGGAGGCTGTGCAATTTGCTTTTTTAGACCACGATCACTAATCTGAGCACTGCAGTTATTGAGCTCTACCAGACCACGATCACTAATCTGAGCACTGCAGTGGCAGGGCTTTCGAATGAAGAACGACCACCAATCGTACAACTAAGAATGACCACCAATCGTTCAACTAAGAAAACAAGAGAATCTGCTAGAGGGAGGATCTACTTCTAGATGAGAGAGGATCTTCTACTAAAAAATGTGATCTCAAACTGAATCCAATGTGAAGATCTCCAATTCTGATACTTTCTCACGGCTCGATCCTGCATATAGTTCTTCTACTAAGCAAGATCCTGATATTTTCTCACGGCTCGATCTTTTCTCACGGCCCGATCTTTCACATAGTTCTTCTATGCATGTAATTAGATGAGATTCTATACGACGCGAATGGGTCGTAAATCAGTCGAACTCGAAGAAGTTGTATCTAAGTAAAAATCTTTCTCATGGCTTGCAAAATTCAAAAGAAAATTAACGCGGTGAAACCCAGAGCTTGTTCTTTTTACTCAAGAACATCTTTTTAAAGATTCATCTTCCCTTTAAGTACGCTCCTGGACTTTCTGAGCCAAAAACTTTTCTTGATCTTCATTCAACTTCAACAAAATACTTCATCTTCAACAAGAACTTTAACAAGAACTTCTTCCTTCCTCGATCATCATCCCGCCCTGGGATACAATACAACGAGAAAAGATGATGCTGTCCCGTCGACTGGCTCGCCCGACTCTTGTGGCTGTTGCGGCTGTGTGCCTGGTGAATCAGACAGCTGCAGTCCCTCTTAATGGACAAGGTCGTGCTGGGTCAGGTAGTTCTGCTGATGTTGTTCAAGCTCCACACGCTTCCGAACACGGGAAAAAGAACAAGCTGAAAAAGCTGTTGTGTGGACTCGGAGTCCTATTAGCGACTGGCTGCACCACGCAGACGCAAGGTTGCTTGGGCCTGGCTACTCACGCAGACTATCGCTTCGTTTTGCCCGGCTGCCTCTCTGGGGACCAAACCGTGAAGGACGGTGATTGGAAGCACACGTGTCTGCAGTACGTCAACAATGCGCATGAAGAACTCGTCAAGCAAGGGCATGAGGAGGGCGACGCTGCCGTGAAAGCTGCCTTCCAGATCGTGAAGCAGTTTCCCGACTGCGCTTGCGAACTGGTGGCCGAACTCTCTCCCGACGCTTCTAAGTTGACTGTGAAACAATTACCAGCCGTGGGAACCATGGGCACAGAATGGCGTGCTGAAGCCCCGCTGAGAGGGGATCCAGCCATGGGGCGTCTGGTGCAACTTTCCTACGCGATGCAGACCAGTCCAGACCTGATGGGAACGTATGTGACAGATTGTGACCCGCATTTTCAGTACTGCCAAGTGCGCAAAGATTTCAGTTTCAATCCCTGGAGCGTGTCGCGATTGAGAAGCTTGATGGAAAACTTGTTCGGTGTGAAGGACATTCTGGCCACGGCGAGTTCGAAACTGCTCAGCGATGAAGCCAGTTTGCTCAAGTTTTTGTTGGAGCAAAGTGTGAAATACAGCTGCGACCCGGCCTCGGCAGACGGCTGTGATAAAGTAGCGCCCCCGATTTATATGCCGGTGGATGATAAAGGCACTGCACCTGCTAGCTGTCGCGCAGTGTTGAACTACATGGCCTATGACTCTGGGGGAAAGTTCGGCAACCCTACAGAGGCCGCTCAAAAGCTGTTTGTGCACTCACTCGGTGGCTGCAACAAGTTCGGCGTGCGCGGGCAGCCTTGGGTGCTCGGTGACGAAGAACTGCTTGGGGAGAAAAGCTCGAACTCCTTGGTCCGTCGGTTGCCAGAGGACAACAACGCAGCGACCATTGTAGGCCTCTCTTTAGAGGACTATGAGGAGAAATATGCTGTTGCCTACGGCTGGAGTGATTCCTACGCTCATACGCAGGGCCTCCCCGCGAACCCCAGCAGGAGCCAGAGCGGTCCGCAAAACGGCGGTGGCGTGGACTCCCTAGCCTTCGAGAATGCTGTTACCAGCGGTGCTTTTCCGGATGCCAAAGTGTTTCGTGTTTACTCAAACAGCCAGTGGGATGGGAACTCTGTCTTTCCTGCCAAGGCCTTGCGTGCTATCTGGGACACGCGTGCAGACGCTAAAGTTCACCTCGACATCGGCTGGGATGGAATTCTGTGGTATGGTGGGGCCGGAGACATTGAGCAGTGGGTCAAGGAGTTCTACGAAGGCATTGTGGACACAAATAGTGGCATGACTGAAGAACGCGTCTTGCAAATCGAACAGATCATGATGTTCAACGAGCCCACCTGCAATGACGCTTTCTCCGGTTACGATATGATATTTGACAAGTTCGAGCTCGCGGTAGGCTCGTTGTGGGCACAAGCTGAGACCATACTGGGAGCATGGGGCTGGAAGAGGGCAGTGTGGCACATCCGCAATCAGATGAGATATACGATTGCCCATTGCGATAATGGATTGGTAGTTGCAGCAAGAGATGAGCATGGAAATCCCACCTGGAAGTTCAATACTGAGATGATGAGAACGTCCCCAGAGCGAATTGCGAAGCACCTCAACTGGCTCGGGGATCACAATAACAGTCCCTTCTCTTGGAACGTGTACCGCGATCCACTCGCTGGCCGACCTAAGTCGGAACTCTTTGACGCGCAGCGTACTCTTCAAACAGCAACTCTGCAATTTTTTGCTGCTTGTGAAAACGCGTTTCTCGACGGCAAGGTGCAACCTCGTGCCTACGATGGGCAGCCGAGGACTCTGATCCCTCCCTTCTCTGGAGGAGGACTGGAGATGTATCCAGCCTTGAGTTTCGGAGAAACGGGTCGTTACGGAGGGAAGGAATACCAGATGAGGTACTCCCTAGGCGCCTGGGCAGCGATTCAGGGGCCAGCGAATAGAGACGCTTTCAGCGTGGGGCTCACTGAAAAAGAAAAAAAAACGCACGACGCAGTCCTCAAAACGATGAAGGAAGACCACTCCACCCGTGAGGCATGCAAACGACGAAATTTGCCCACAAACTGGCAACAGCAGCCGACTGGTGTGCGGTGCGTGACGTTGTTCCAGACTAACAATGAACCGGGGAAACCAGATAGATCCGTCTTGATAAACCCACACTCCTCGAATGGGGCGATCAAGCCCTGGGCTGGCGGTGTAGAGTCCTGGATTCGTGGCCATCGAGGTGGATGTGGACAGGATTTTCCTCACGGGAACACGTCGATGTCCGATAACGGAAACCCGCCCGCAGCTTCTGCTACTATCGCTCAGGAGAATGAACATGCTCGCAAATTCCTTGCAGCTCCAACACAACCACCAGGCAACAAAGAAGTAACTGTTTGAGCGCAAAATCATAGATACCTCTTCAGCAGCTAAAAACTAAAAAATACGAAATACTAATAACTTAGACATAAGCTTAGTCTTATGTTGTTAACAACACACAGTGTTAAACTAGAAGAAAAGGGAAAAAAGAAGACGCAAAGAAGGAAGAGAGAAAGGCATAAAGCAAACAAGAAAGATCGAAGAATAAGTGAAGGGAGGGGGGGAAAAAAAACGCCTTTTGGAAGTATAATTAAACGGTACAAGGAGCAAAGAAACCTTTTGATCTAGGTCAAAAGATACCTCCAGACCAGGTAAATGAATGAATGAATGAAAAGTCTTATGTTGTTAACAACACACAGGTTAACTAAAAGCTGCTGGAAATAGTTTTCTTAAAAAGCAAGCTGTGCATTGAAAGAAAAAAGGCTCCTTTGCAACTTCTTCCTCGGCATTTGCCTCTGCGTTGTGTCTCTCACACACCAAACAACACCGCTTTTGGTAAAAAACTGTACTGTCAGATCTCGTCGCTACATCACGAACTACGATGAGATCAAGTGGAGACCACAGTATGCATGCTCGCAAGAGAGCACCAGACTTTTTGAGAGCACCAGACTTTTTGAGAGCACCAGACTTTTTGAGAGCACCAGACTTTTTGAGAGCACCAGATGACTTTTATTTGAGGGTCCAACCAGAGAGGGTCCAGAGGTGGTGGAGTGATCAATTATATTGTTTACATTGGTACACGGACAGTTGGTAGATGAAGATGATAGAACACAATAGTAGAGGACTGAACACTGAACTACAGAGAAGGAGAACTGCAACAACTCATCGGAGGACAACATCTAGAGCAGACAACTAGATGTGCAGTAGTGAAGAAGTGCAACTCATCGGAGAACAGCTAGAAGTACTTTGTTTTTAGTGCAGCAGTGGTACTTTAAATTTGCAACAAATAATAGGAACATGTATTACCTCGTTTTCCGACCACGTCTTCACAAGAAGGCTCCTCTTTGTCGCCCCCTTCGCCAAGGTAGCCTTCTATTGTCATGGTTCGCGACAGCTATTCACCTCTTTTTAAGGCTCAATATGACATAGTTCATTTCTACAAGGCTTGAAGTTTCTTGTAGTACAAGCCCTTTCTCCCTATTTTCTACTTGGAATCCACCTCGGGAGAAATATAGGGAAGAAGTGAATTGGTTTGAGCTCTAAGAATTGGAGTCATCTTGTTCGTCCGCTTTGAAGATGCATCTCATGTCTTTGATGTTTTTGCTCACCTCACGAAAGCGGACGATCTCTGTTGGACATTACCGCATTTTGAGGAGGTGCCACCGACGCAATTTTAAGGCTACTAGAAGTCTACTTTTCACTATCCCATACTAGAACGAAGTCTACTTTTCACTATCCCATAGCTAGGAACCAACTCCACTCCAGCACTCTCGTCTCAGCAGCCAGAGTCCACATCCATGCGCTAACGATTGTGCGAAAAAGGAAGCACTGAGTTTACCTCGTTGCCTCCAAAGGATCGTAGCGAGTTCAAGTGGAGACAAAAACTACATTGGAACGTGCACTCAAATGTGCCTGTCAATCAACATGTTCCAGTCGGTCCACCTCCGGTCTTTATGGTGCTACTTTTACTTACTACTGTCAACATAATTCTTCAGAAAAGAATTTGTCAATACGTAAACTCAGGACAATCGTGAAAAATGCTCTTGATGAAAAGGCGACCTGGTAGTTGTCTAATATTTCCTTGATTATACCTCGTCCTCCCTACTTTAGAATATTATTGAATAAGCTATCATTATACCTCGTCCTCCCTACTTTAGAATATTGAATAAGCTATCATTATACCTCGTCCTCCCTACTACTTTAGAATATTGAATAAGCTATGATCTCTTCTAATATGATGTCATTGAGCACTGAGGGGAACAAGATCATTCTCGATCTGGATCATGTCTTGTCAGATCATTCCTATCCCACCTCGTCTACTTCGAGGACTCGGGCAGCACAAGCACAAGGCGAGTCTTCTAGCAAGAGGAGTGCGCCATTAAGGAATCAGAATTACATAGAAGTTTTCTTCTCTGCCACCTCTAGACCACTGGCGAAAAAACTAGTATAATTACCACTACTACCGCAGAAGGATTATCAAAATCATCATGTATTTGAGTAAGACCGATAGAAGATGAAGATTCCCGGAGGCAGCTCTTTCATAATAGACATGATTGTTCTTGGCTCTTTTTAGAAGCTCTACTTCTAATTCGAGAAGAATATTTCTCAGCTCCAGCGCTACGTGGTGCACGCGCGGCAGTTCGAAAACTGCTCGCTTTGAACTACGACGTCACTATTCTTACCGCAAGACTGCAGTTGGACGAAAAGTTCTTCTGCTCGATGTCGAAGCGGAGTAATCCGAGTTCGAGGATGTTAGCTATGTCTCTTGTCGACGACCTCTCAGACTTGCGCTGTCATCGTCGTCATCCACCTCAACAGGAGCAACAGCATCAGAATATAAGGGGGGAAGAAGAAGAAGGTCTCCATGAAAGCTCGCCTACTGCGAAAAAAAGTACTTCATCTAGTAGGGTAGTAGAGCAGGTTGAGGTAAGGCAAGCAACAGAGCTGATTCCAATGTGGCTTAGGAAGCGGGGCTTTGTAGAGGATCTAGACGACGTAAAAGTAGTGAGCGAGGAAGACGATCATTCAGAAGGAAGAGGTTCAAGAAGGAACAGGAGCAAGAACTTTAGCAACAAGAACTTTTTGAAGTTGCATGTTGTCCGAACCTCTGCGGACAAATTACCGTATCTGCGGAAGCATTGTGGACGTGGCGGAGGTAGAACTAGAAGTAGTAGTGCCTCTGGACGAGGAAGTGCAACAGCTTCTACTGCGTCTCATTCACTAACAGAGTCTGGTCGTAGATTAGGGGTTGAAACATTTCATTTTTACATGCTTTTCTCGCTTAAGATTGTTTTTTAAAAATGAAATGCTTCAACCTTTAATGTCTGCGTCATCTCTCCTGTCAACAATAGAAGAAGATACAGAGGACTCTGGTAGTTTTAGAACAAGTAGTACGTCCTGTCTGTTGATCGATGACCTGCGTTTGAATTGGGAAGCTTTTGGTGCTTCCTGGGAACCAGAGCGTCAATTAGAGGGTACCTTTCTCAATCGGGAATTACTAGAAACTTTGCGTTCCGAGAAGCCATTGTCTGATAGCTTAGTTATGGATGATGTTCATTCCATCCCTAGCCGTACGACCATCGAGGCTCCCCTCAGTGGTCTATACAAGAACGTTTTCAAGGAAAAAAAGGGTAGCCGTGATGGTCCTCTGGCTACATGATGGAATCATGGACGGGATTCATATTAGTGGTAGAAGTTTTTGACGATAGGGGTTGCTATGGCGGTATTCAGAACGATTGGAGTAGGATCTTTGACCGATACGGATTTGAACAAGGTCAAGAAGAAAACACGAGCAGGACGAGTGTATCATCTATTACGGACGGGACCCTAATGACCCATCTTCGGAGAAGTCATCTTCGAAGGAAGTAAAACTAAAAAACGTGCACTCATATTTGAAGAGGCTATGCTCCGTGAATGGGTACATCAATCAATCAATCAATCAATCAATCAATCGACGTCCGCAAGGGGAGCACGGTCTCAGGATTGACTTCGGGTGGATGGATTAGGGTCCTGAGCTCTAAATCTGGTTCACTCGTCTCAACATCTTCAACCAGAAAAAGTACTATGATCTTCAGCACCACTCCTGCACCACCTCCTACCACTCCTGCACCACGCGGTCAATTATCCTATGCTGATGCCTCGAGTTCCACGTCTACAACTGGCATTAAGGGTAGGCTAAATAGGTGTTCCCCCTGGTATAGTGTTTGTTTTGCTTCTCCTAAGGGAAAAAGGCACAAATAACAAACGGGAAACAGAAACACCAAAAGCCTACCTCTAATGGTAGAAAACTTCTACTGCCAAATGTTCCAGTTCCTGATACTCCAACTTTCGCGGTTGTGTCCTCTTTTTTCGAAAAGGACGCTTTGAAGTCTCTCACTTATACGGGAGACGAATCTTTTCGCTATGTGGAAGAACTGTTTTCACCGTATTTGAGACGCGTCTATGACCTTTCATTAAGGCTAGTACCGCTGATGAAGCATCCTCAACGTTCTTATCCTTGGCCTCTTTTTCAGGGCGAAAAAAGGCGCAAGAATAAGCTCAGGGATGCGACGCGGTAGCTCTAATTTCAGCTGCCTCTCTGGTATGGGTGCAATACCAAAGGTGTGGACCACATTTGGACGTTTGGAGGAAAGTTATGTCGAGATAATTACTGCATCTGCAAGAGGTGGCACTTAGTAAGTTGTTGATTGCATTTCCACCGCGACTCTTTTTAACACTCAGTGACATCCAAGACGAAGTACAACTGTGCTGAGTCAGAGTTATCCAGACAAAAGATTTGATATTTAATTATAAGACTTTTGGTTCTTCTAAAGAAAAAAGAGCTCTCCTAGATCTAGTGCCGCTGTGGTTCTTCTGAGTCGGAGTCTTCTCTTGTTCTAAAGCACAGGAGTTTTGGCACGAGCACAAAATGCTTGATGCCAGATCCCTGGTATCGACGATTCCCGGCAGTTGTGAGGATCACTATTCCAAGGACCGACTGTGCCGGAATACCAGAAAGCTTACATTAGAAATTCGGAAGAGATTCTCTTTCGTGCCTCCAGCATTCAAGTCCAAGGAAGGCGATCACCAGCAAGCACTAGGTGGCGAACCTTTCCATCTTTCTTCAGCAGGAGCAGACAGAAAAAAGAACTCCAAGGAAGCTTTCGAACCAGCTGCATTGGTAGAAAAAAGCGATCAGAAGGTTGTAGATGATGTTTTTAATATTCCTTATTTTCTTTCGGATCCTGAGGGGTGGAAAGAAGGAGAAAGCGGAACTGCGACAAAAGCGTATTTAAATGACGAAAATTTTCGCGGTAAGAGTAAAACCGTTGAGAACGCTGCTCTAAAGGCATTTCGCGAGCAGGAGCATGAGCTGGGTGGCATTGTTCCATGTTGGGTTCTAGATAGTGAAGCAGAGTATAAGGAGATGTACCGCTTTCTAGAAGCCTCGGACCATATCAACAACAACAAGCGTGATGTTGAGCAATACTTTATTCTGAAGCAGCCACGTTCTGCTGGTGGTAGTGGGACAGTGATTCTGTCTGGTAAGCAACTAACGAGTGAGCACTGGCGGTCGGTTCTGGGACGTCAAATCTATGGACGTGCCACCGGGTTTGACTGCGCAGAGCCTCCGGAGAAGACTACCGCTATCGCTGGTGACGAAGTGATTACGGTTCAGAAGTATTACATTGACCCCTTTATCGCCGAGGACCCGGCAGAAAGGAAGGAAATTTTACAAACCGACAAACGTTTGATGGATACGCTGAACAGAGTGCTGGGAGAAGTTGTACCAAATGATGATTCTCAAGATGTTGTTGGAAATAGAGAACAAACACAAACAATAAGTAAAGGTAGAGGTAGGAGTACAGATGAAGCCGAAGGAAATGCACTTGAAGCTCAGCACGGAGAAGGAGCCTCCTTCTCCTCTGGAAGAAGCACCAAGAAATTTCACAAAATAGACTTGCGGCTCTATGTGGTACTACGAACAGACCCCTTACGGATTTACGTGCATAGAGACGGCTGGCTCTGGATGGCTCAGAAGGAGTGGACTATCGATGACCTGCAAGATGAAAACGGAGAAGGGAAAGACGATAAGAAAAAGACGATAAGGAGGAAGGACGAAAACAAAGCTGGTCGTGCATCATCTCTCAGTTCCACCAGCACAGCCAATGCCAGCACCTTTGACCCTTTCGTACATCTGACGAATCGTGGTGGCTTATCACCGACACCCGATGGCATACTTGGGTCAGCTTACCTGCAAAGCACCAATTCCACGCAAGCTTTGCTGCGACGAAGATTGTTCAAATGGCGGCGTGGTCGACGCACGAGTATAAAAGATTTCGTTTCGCGACATAATGTCGACGGAGAATTGTTGCTTCCGACAAGAGCTAAGTATACCTTCAAGGATACAACATCTCCAGCTACTTCACCTACATCTACTACACGAGGACCTTCTTCATCACCTTCACTCTTTTCTAGATGGAGGGGAGTGTGGGAGCGAATCAAGCGGAACATAGCCCGCGTGATCCTTTCTTATGCTCGGAATGAGGAGTGTTTGGGCGGGAAATATTTGAAAAAACGACCTGGAGAAAGCAGCGACCCCAACTACAACTATAAGTATGCCGCGTCTCTCAATCTCGAAATCCCGCGTCTTTGCGGGCGATTTTTTTCGTTTTATGCTGTAGACGTTTTGTTATCACGTGACTTGGAGACCGCGCATATCATGGAGATTAACAATGATCCGAGTTTGCTAGCCTATGGCGAGCTTCAACCTGATAGCCGGATTGAGGAGGAAAATTGGAGACGCGACCTCGCAAAATACGAAATGTACACAGCAGTATATCGCGATGCGATGCGCTTGCTTGGTTTGGTTCTTGCAGAGGACGACATGGAAGAAGAAGTAGTTTAAGGGTAGTTTATCACTATCATCCCGTGTGGACTCTGCTGGGTGGAGTCCTCCTTGATTTAAAGGGGCACTTCACTCGGGATAGTGAAAAACTTCTGCCTCTAAGAAGTAGATGTAGAGGGAAATTTGTCTAGAAGTAGTAGAAGTAGTACTGGGGGTGCGCAGGTGGAGAAAGATGAAAATTTGTCTGGATCATGGAGTACTAGTACTGGAGATCAAGATCATGGACATGGAGACGTAAGACTATCTGACTCTGACGAAGACCATGTTGTATCAACAAGAACCAAGCAAGAAAAAGGAAATCCAAAGGACCTCAGCTCCTCCAACTGGATGTCCACCTACAACTCTTTCTTGTCTGCAGAATTTGAGAGGCGTGGCGGTTATGATTTAGCTTTTCCGCCTCCAGATGGGGACTTTGAAAAAGCAGGGTTTGGCGTCTGGTTTGACAGGTATTTTCGAGATTTTCAAGATCGATTTGCGGGAGATGGGTTGGCAGCACGTGTACAGTTGCTCGCAAATGACTACTCGACCCTCGGTGCAGGCTCTTCATCTAGTTCTACTTCTATAGTCGAGGAGGAGAAGGACACTCATGGTTTTCGGTACACAGTTTTTATTCCGGAGACCTTGCCGATTTGGCCAGGAACTGGGCTGAAGCGCGAGGTAGATGCCGTCTGTGCGTCAAGCCTGTGGCTGGACGCCCGAGCGAGGTTACAGAATGCAAAAAGAAGAGGTGGGAGACTGAGATTAGATGACGCGGAACAGTCGTTCATTCAACTGGAAGAAGGGAGACTGAGATTAGATGCCGCGGAACAATTGCAAATTGCAAATGACGGAAGCAGCACGAAAAAGCCTGCAGAGCGAGACAACAGCCCGGCTGCGGACGATAAGCCATCATTAGACGAAGAAGAAGAAGAGGCTTTTCACCTAGCTTCGGATGTTGAAGGAGAGGACAACGATACGCGTGAAGAAGATGAGCAGGAGGTTGAGCAGCAGCCATCTACGTCGCCAAGGCCAACAACTTCTGGTAGAACTTCTACTCGTCCTCCTACCACTGCTACTAGAGATAATACAATAACAATGAGTTCAAGTTCTTCGTCTACAACTACGAGTAGTATTGGGCAGTCTGACTCGTCCGCCTTTTCTGTCTGTGTGGATATTGCTTTAGAAAGGGAAGCAAGGAGACAATTCTTGTCTCACACTCACAGTCTGGCTCCCTCTGCCCACAGTCCTAGGGTTTATGCTGAGTCTACCCTGTGCGTCTACGAGGAGTTATGGAGGCACATCCTGCGACATCCACGACGCTGTATTAAGGCTAGTTCCTCCACTTTTACCCATGTGGACCTGGACTATGTATGCTGAGTGGATTGGGATTCCCCTTAGGGAATCCAAGGGGGAAATCCAAGGGGAAAGCAGGCCAGTCACTCAGCCACGCTGCATAGTGATGCTCTAGCGTTAACTCTACTAGGGACGACCAGGATTTCAACTCGAATGGCGTTCGCGATGTTCGGGTCGGTACTACTGTTGTGGCTGGGCGTGACGTCGGTGTTGGAGACGTGCATAATTTCTTTGCTGTTAGTCCAGAATTGATGAAGCCACGAAGCAATGTAGAAGGATTTGCTACTGCTCAACGAACTTCTGTTACTACTGCTGTTTCTACTTCTTCCAGTTCCACTACGACATCAACGACGACTACTACACTCGTTGTAGTACTACCTCCAAGAACGGGTAGTCCTCGTAGTTCTACAAGAACCGCATCGGAAAAAAAGTTCTTGTTTCCTGATTCGGCCGAGCTCTTCCGGAAAACGCACATTCTCATTTTCGGGAAAACAGGGAAGAAGAAGAAAAAGAAGGAGAAGAACAACCACGAGACAAGACAGGAGGAGCATGACGTAGCAGATTTCGATCACGATAGTGTAGGACCGAGCGCTCGTGGAAGCTTCTCTTATTAAGGGTTGTTGAAGCATTTCTGTATTAAGTATTTCATTTTCTTGCGCTCCTCTATCCTTTACCTACATTCATTTCTTTTACTTTTCCTAGTTAGTTTGGCTCCACCCATTTTATGCAAGGAGGCTTCCTTTTCATTTGAGATTGCTACAACTAAAAAATGAAAGGCTCCTTCAGCTTCAACCTTGATCTTTAATCCTCCACCTCATCTGGAGACCACGGTGAGATCGGTGCATCTGAGTCTCGGAAAAACGGTGTAGCCCAGCTTCAGGAAGAAACGCGAAGGCGTCTTTTAGAACTCTCGACAACTAGTGTGACAGTTCTCTCAGATGACGATGATGAGCAGTTGTCCAGTGATGTTGTAGCGCCTTCCTCCAGCGTAAACAACAAAATCGAGCGTGATTCCTTTGGCGCTCCTGTGGACGAGGAGGACCTAGTTATGGTGCCTAGTGGCCAACGTGGCTTGCTCGCGGACGGCACACAATGGGAAGGACAACTGCGTGTACAACTATGGCCTCGTCCGAATTGCTGAAGAAGCAGTTCATTTCTAAATAATCTACTAAATTCTACAAGCTTTGTTCTCGTTACAAAAAAACGATGCTTTCTAGTTCTGAAGTTCATTATAATCTGCAACTAAAAATAGCGTTATTCTGAAAGAACATGAATACCAAAATGAAGTAGTTCTTTAATATTACTTGTTGTGATCTTACTCTTACAGAAGTAACTACATTTCTTGTTCTTGTATTGAGAAATGTTGAACTGTACTCCTATGCTTCAAGAACTTGAATGATTCAACCTGCTTTAATGGAAGGCGGAAAGAGACGTCGTCTAGGCTACTTTGAAGATGCAGCGAAAATACGACTGCCTTTTCAGTTGTCAGAAATCGGCATTTTTGAAGAGTCGAACATACATGTTTTTTCGGAGCTACCGCGTTCGATAGCTGAGGATCCTCGTTACGCCTGGCATCAAAACCGCACACACGAACGCGGATACGGCCATTGGTTTTGGAGACCGTTGCTGTGCAAGTACGTCATGCAAAACTTCATTAAGAGAGAGGAGAAGTGCTTGTTTGTAAGGCTTAGACATTTATTTTCCTATCACGAAGATAGACAACTCGTTTGTAACACTTGTCTAACTTGAAATAAACGAGAAGGGGAAATAAAGATGAGATGCACTTCTTGCACACAAGAATAGTTTTTCCACACAACTTCTTATCTTTTCTACATTCTTTCATTTTTGTGAAAGGTGGTGCTGAAGCTGATGGAATGTTGCTCTACATCGACGCTGGCATGGAGGCGCGGGATGGGCCAATGAGCCGAGTGAAATGGGAACTATTGTTGTTAAGGCTTCTGGGAATCCACGTCCAGCACCATCTAATAGAGTGACTTAGCTCGTCTTAGCGCTGTAGGTAATAACCCAGTGGCCCTAGCCACGGGACCAATGACGTTAGCCAGTTAAGGCATCTACTTCGGGCACGTGAGGGAACAAAGATAGACCAAGAAAGATGACTCTCAGGCTTGCTTCCGGAAAGAGGATCTAAGGTTGCGTACTATGTGGGGAAAAACGGGCAGCACAACAAGAACAACGACGTCTGATGACCCATCTCGGCAAGATGAACAGAAGGGCTTCGATTTGAGTAGTGTTGTTGGTGTACGGGAGACTGACCGATTGGCGAGAAGGGAACAAGAGTGGAAGACGGAACAAGAGTGGAAAACTTCTTCTTTGCTGGTGGGAAATAGTACAAATGGCCTGGTGGAGGTGGAGGACTCAGACTCACAAGCACATTCTGAAGGAGCAGTTGTACAAACCATGTTGTTGAACAAGAACAAAGCGTCCTCCAGTAATATTAATCTTGTTAAAGAGGGCCGCAGCGTGCTTGGGCTACCAGGGCTTACGCAAAGAAAGCAGCTTGTACTTCTTAGAAATGTGAATGTAACTGACATGAGCCCGACAGGCCTTGGGGGACTCTTCTTCAATGACGATGGTACTCCGAAAAAGCACAAAGATGGAGGCATTAGAAAAGCACTTGAAAATGATACAGAACACGACAAGGCTGGTGGAGGCACAAAAAGTATAACTACACAATCCACAACGACAAGTCCACATCCACCTGACGTGATTGCTTTTGCCTTTCCTAATGAAGTCTACACCGATCAAATGTTCGCCAGGGCTGACGTTTTCCGGTACATTTTTCCTGAGGCAGTTAATGCGGGCACATCCTCATCCTCTCCAATATCTTCATCTGACGCTTCCACATCTGCATCTAGACTTACTTCTAGAGACGACTCTAGGAAGATAACAAGCGCAGACCCGTGGCATGGTCAGACGGAGCCGATTGTCGGTACGATGTTCGCCTTGCGGTATTCTTCTGCGTCTATACAGTTCCTCGATTATCTTGCGGAATTGCAGAGCAAACCACGCCTAATCGGGCTCGATAAGGAGTTCCCGCCCTATCGCTCACGGCCACCAGACAGCTATGTGGAAACCAAAGTTCAGGGAGTGATGTCGCAACTAATCAAAGTTAAGGGTTATCAAATTGCATTCTGCAATAACATCCCTGACTCTTTTCCAACTAGGAAAGACGTCAAGTAGGATGTGAACTGAAGAATGTAATTGCGCAACCTCTAACGAAGCGAATGAAGTGTTGACGCGTCGCGCAGTCTGTTCACATCCTGGTCTCGCAGTGAGTGGACGTGCTAAACTCCAAAGGGAGAAGCTGATGGCATTGATCCCACCCGTCTACGCTGAAGATCCTCGGTTAAATCAGGCAGCCCACAGGATAAGAGAATTGATCTTTAAAGTTAAGGGTTCTTACCTCCACAACGCATTTGCATTCCTCACCACCATTTCCCTAGCCGCTCGTTTTCCAGCAGGAAAAAAGGGTTCTTGTCAGGGAAGATCGCGATCTGAAGATGAATGCAAAAATGTCCTCCCTGATGTCGCGTCAACCTCAATAAAATCTAATAGAGAAACAAGTGCCAGTTTGCATCGACGTGTGGGCAGTCTCTTCGTAGACCAGGGAGTGCAGGATGGCATCATGTCCATGAACGAGGATGAGAACTCTGATGAGAAAGAAAATACCAATCCCGGAGCCGTAGTATGGAAAGGTGCAGCTTTTGTGGGTAATGTAATGGCCAGGCATAATTAAGGTCAACATTTAGTGTCCATCTTTCTCGGCATCTCGGTACCCTTTTCCCTTCTGTATTCTCATGAAATACAAGGTAAAAGGGACGATCAAGATCATGAGGGGGCCGAGCAGATGCAATCTAGCAGACTCTAACATAACGAGGAGAACCAAATTGATCATGGGGACGACGACGAACTACAAAGACACCAAGTCCAAGATGGTGGTCCTCAACATACAAATATCTTTCACGAGCAAGAGGATCTAGTGCAGAGAGTCTCATCAGCTGGGGACCTCCAACATAGCCATACAGCATATGTCCGTACCCGTTTCCGTATCCCTGGGCTTCGAACTTTAGTTCTGCCGTCTTTTTTCGAGGGTTTTCGAGGTGAGCAGTTCATCGCAGCAATGCGGAGTCAGGGTTACTTGCTAGTTTGTAATGCTGCTAGGAGACGAGAGATGCTGCGAAAGCAGTGGAGCGTGTGGCGCCATAGGGGTTTACTACCACAAATTCATGAGGACGACGTGAAAAAGCCAACAGGAGGAGACGACAGATCAGACGTGGTCGAGGATCTTAGAACAAGAGAGAGTAGACAAGATCCAGATCTAGATCAAGACGCTTCCACATCATCTTCTTCATCGAGAACATCTTCTTCTTCGACGATTTCCACCAAGAACAAGAACGCCATCCGTGAGTTTCTCGACGTTTGTGTCGCTTATGTTCGCACGCATCGGCCGCAAGAATACTATACACACCAACAAGGCTTTGAGGCATTGCTAGCTGAGGCAAATGACAAAGGACTTCCGGTTTCTATTTCTGCTCTGAAAAAGCTTCGTAGCCCCGACGACTGGAACTATTTTGGTTATCCTGCCTTACATCAGGGTCTAGTCCGTGGCTCCGATAGCTGGAAACCTCACCTGCGAGAAAGTTATAGGCGTTATTGCTTGTCGCGGATGTTTGGGGTAAGGATTGCGAGTCCACAACATCCATGGGCGTCGCAAGTTTTTCCTAAGAGCTTAACTTCCACTACGACAAAGGACGAACTTGAACGAGAAGGAGAACAACGAGATCTCGATGATTTTGCTGCGCACCATCACGCGAAGCAACGAAAGCGGCAACAGGGCTTCATATTTGGTTTTTTCACAGAAGGCGAGGCAATCACAGAGTCATTGCGAGATATGGTGATGGGACAGCGGGAATTCGTCGACGATCCGGTGGGTGTGGGAAAGCCAGATTGGTCCTCTCCTGTAAATGCGGTGGGAAAACCAGAGCAGTGGTCCTCATCTTCTGGAGTTGCTGCAAGTAGTAGATCCAGAATGCTAGTACCTCGCCTACCATTCTCAGCATTAGGTAGTGCGGATTTGATGCTTGTGTTTCGTCAGTTGCGATTCGTGCTGGTCCTGTGGCCTGAAGTACAGCTAGCCTTGGTCCGTTTGCTATTCGTAAAATGGTCCAGTCAGTACGTGAGGGAGCAAAATTATGTTGAAGCCGCCAAAGTAGATCGGCGCCAAAAAAAAACACATACTTCTCGTCCCATAGCAGAAGTTGACACCAAGTTGGAAGCAATCAAAGGGGACCATGATGTAGCCGAATTCTTCGAGTCCCTGTTTCCAGAAGTAAGAAAACATCGGGGAGAGGAACTGCTACTCCTAGCGAAACTTGTTGTAAGGGATGCATTGTCAGTGTTGCTATGGATTGAAAGGCCTTGGGAATTTCATGCAGAACTACAGACCGCTCCTCAGGAGCTTAGGCGGTTGATGAAGATTGAGAAAGATGCAAAAGGAGCTTTCATCTCTACAAGAAGTGGTAGCCAGAACAAACTCTCCTGTGGTGGACAAGAAGAGCGGTTGAGAGCTTTCGCTACTGGTAGCCAGCAACCCTCCTGTGGTGGACTTGGACAAGAGGAGATTCCTACTATATTAAGCGAGAAGATAAGCGACGGGGACGAGGATGCTCCGGGTTTCTACACAACACTGTTATCGGAAAGTGATTACCGCAGAGCGGTTGTAGAATTTGGGTATGCAAGAACAGGAACAGATGAACATTTCGATAAGCATGTGGGCAGCTTGTGGTTTTCTGTTGCTGCGGCAGTGTTAGTTTGGGGCACGTCACACGTCCTAGAAACAAACCGCGTCTTCGCTGAGAGGTCCTGGAAATTCCAAGATCTAATGCAGTCTAGGTGGATTGACTTTTTCTTGCCAGACTTCATAGGACAGGATGTAACAGCTGCGAGCAACATCACGTATACTGAAAAACGGACTTACCCGGTAATAGATTTCGCGGCAATCGTTAGGGGTCGTGACGACGAGGGGTCTGCAACTGGTGATATCACATTCACAACGACTGATGATATAGATATTACTAGTAGAAAACAACGAGGTCGCTTCAGTCTCGGTGTTCCACCAGCTTTCAAAGGGTATTTGCCTAGATATACCCGATTGATGAAGTTGATAGCACAAGGGGTGCACGATGGGACGTATGTGCCTCTGGTTACTGACGCAGGAGAGGACGAAAAAAACGGTAGTTCACAACTGTGGACAACTACATTAGCATCGTCCTCTACTCCTTCCCCTTCATCTTCTAAAAGAAGAAGCACAGTTTCTACTTCTCCTTCTTCTAGTACCAAGACCACCACCATCAGAAGTTCTAGGTTTCCCTTACCAGTATATTCCGAGTTTCATCGGAGTCGTGTGGAGCAGTGGTTCGATGTCCGTGATGAGGCGGAGCTTGCTAAGGAGCTTGCTAGAGGCCGTGCCTTGGAGCAATCGAATTTGGTAGCAAGGATCTCGAATGGAAGAGACATATGTTAAGGCTTCAAGAAATCGAAATTGTCCTAACTATAATCCATCTGTTTCTTAGACAGGAAGAAGTCCTAGTTTGTTATCCATCTTTCTTAGACAGGAAGAAGTCCTAGTTTGTTATCCATTTTTCTTTGCCATTGCCAGCATCTTGATTATGTCCGTTCTCAGGTCCTCTGATAGGGATAGTGAAGACTACGGGCAACAGGATGCTCCATAATGAGTGTAAGTATCTCCAGGACGAGTCCGGGGGAGCGCGATGTGAAGGACGATGTGTAACCTAAGAAGTGAACGAGCTCTAACTATGGCTATCAGATGGGTTGCCGCTTTGTTTTTTCGAGGACGGTTTTGATCTCTGCCTTTTAGAGTATCAGAAATTGAGCTGGACTCGTGCTTTCGAACTAATGGAGCCTTGTTCTGGACTGAAGCCTTTTCCACACGTCCCTCTCCTGCTCTTGCGTTTTCCAGAGGCAAGTATGCAAGAGCATTTTACATTAAGGGTTCTTGCAAGTTGACCAATCTGAGCACACTATAATCTACATTAAGTAACAAGTACCATCTCTCCTGAGTGACCTTTTCAAAAAGGGAAAAGGATAGATGTCGTGGATGTGCGAGCTAGATAGGTCGACCACTCGCAATCCCTAACTCCAAGTTGGTACTTCGTGCGCTATACCACCGAAGTGCTCCAATTAGTGCGCAGTAGCACAAAAATCTACGAGGAAGCTGCAGAATCGTGATTGACATTTGAGGATCTTGGACACGTTTGTTGCATTGGATTGTATGGCTATTTATCTTTTTGAGCACAACGCATCACCTTGGACACGTTTGTTGCATTGGATTGTATGGATTTAGAATCAGATGGACCACCAAAAAAAGAAGAGAAAAAGAAGAAGCAATAAATATCTCTTCAACATCGACCAACGTCTTCCCAGGCACATCAATCAATCAATCAATACTGCTTCGGCATAATCACAACATGGAGCAAGTCTGTTGTGAATAGAGCTACATAGGGGCTGTTATTGATTGAGAGTTTTCGGTCATGCGCCCATGTGTTTGAGAGGTAGAGCCAGAAAATTATGAAGTGCGATGAATCTTTTGTTGTGACTGAGTGCTTGAAAATGAAATCCTATCGGAGAGAAGAGAAGGAGAGTAGAGCCGAAGACTTCTTTTCGGCATTCTTGCAACAAGAGCAACAAAGATTCGCATTCATAGTAAAGAGGATGCCATAGCCATTTTGAATGAATAAAAATAGAGGCAATGCTAGCGTATTATTGGGACAAAAATGTTGTGCTCTGGCCTAATGACACGCGGGAAATGAACCACAAGCAATCTCATACATCATAGTTACTCTCGCAATTTTCAGATGTTGTGAAAATTATAAGAGTGGTCTAAAGATACATGCTGCAGCCCGCCTCATATAGCCAGCGGCACGCAGGGAGCACCGAAGACACGGCGACCAGCACCCTGTCCCGAGCTGCAAGATAGGAGGGGAGAAATCAAAGATGAACAAGATATTTGGAGTCGTGGACATCATATGATCTGCACCGGTGAGTGGAAAACCGACACCTTCTTCAGCACCAAGACCTCCAAGATCATCAAGATATTCAGGACCCATCAACTACTCTATCAAGATCAACAAGATGAAGTTATCTGTCCTAGATTGGATCGACCGGCTTGGGGTCGGTCTAGCTCAGCTCAGGGTTTGCCTAGCAGGAGGCGGAGTCTGGTCCGCAGATGGCGCTGAACTCCTGCTCATATCTTCAGTTACTCAAGCTCTCGCGAATGAATGGTATTGTTTAATAAACAGTTGTGGCGAAAGAGTGAATGGCATCTCAATATCTTACCTGATCCCTTCTAGTCGAATACGAGGACTTAGAATTTGAAGACATATTGAAATCGGATAAAAGTGACTATTTTCACATAGACGCTTTTGAAACAACTTTATTGGTCTGAATCTTATATAACTAACCTCCTCCCATAACAGGCTTCTGGTTCCCCATCATTTTCTTTTAGAGGTGTGCTGCAAATCTTGACTGGCTTTCACCTTTTGGTGAAGGTTTAGGTCCAGCGGCGCCCAAAGCACTATAAGTAAGACAGCCGGTTAGTTTTCACCTCGACAATATCAGGCTTATCCCGTGCAACGACATACTGAAATCGGATGAATACAACCAGTAGTTCTCAGCTTTAGTACTTATTTTCAGAGGACCTCTACCTCTACGTCCACTCGAGGATTTCCACTTGTTCTCTTGACTACACTGCTTTCTTGTCGACAGCCAACGCGGTCCTTGTCCTCACTACCTCTTCCTAGGGACCTCTCCGCGATGGAGCGTGGCTGTGTTGTGTCGATTGTATTCGTGGGAGTGATGTGGGGCAATATCATTTCTGGAGACCTAGGAGATTTCTACGGACGACGAATGCCGGTTTTGCTTTCCTACATTTTGTTAAGGCTTAAGGTTGTGCTTGTGGGAGGTGGCGTAAGATGTAGGAGCTTTCTTAGTCTTTTTAGTCTTAGAGTTTGTTAGTACTACGAGGTGGAGTTTTCCCACAACAATTATTTTTGTTGAACAAGGACAACAAGAACGTGGTTATTTTGCGTTCGCTTTCCACAGTCAGAGAGACCACTGCTCATACACATTTTCATGTTGCAACCTTGTGTTGAAGTAGATAAGTAGATCGATCCTCACCCTTAACTCTACCTCTGCTTCTGTTGTGGCTGTATGCCTCCTTCCGTATTCTTCTAATCCTGATTTTCGTTTTCTCTCTCGCTTCTGCGTTGTCGACGGAGCTGTATAGCTTGGTCGCCCTCCAGTTTATGGTAGGAGTCGCCTTCGGGATTGGACAGCCTTCCGTCAGTGCACTTACATTATGCATGAAGATCGTGGTCGCTTTTCATTTTCTCATTCTCTGCGTTTTGGGATAAAAATTGTTCTTGAAATAAACAAAATCAGTCTACTTAAGTAGAGAGTTGTCACCTCCTCATGATCTCTTTCATCCAATCTCTAATGTCCACTGAAGTTATGCCTCGGAGGTGGCGCATTTTGCCTCAAGTTGTGGGACAGATCATGTTTTCGCTGGGTGAAATGTATTCTGCGACTCTGATTGCGATTGATGACGCGGACATGCACCACCTAGATTGGCGGTGGCTCGTAAGTATGGGCGCCTTACCCTCATTGGCATTAGGGATTTATGCAGCTTGTGAATTGCAGGAGTCGCCGCTATGGCTGGTGACGACGACACAGAAGTCTTAAGGCTGTATTTTGAATTTGAATTTGACTGCATCCTCGAAACGCATCATGCGGGAGTATCCCAAGGAAATGCTCTGCCCGCTTCCGAGTAGTTCTGTACTTCTTCGTTCGCTACGCCATCGCACCTAAAAAAAAAGTCCTGGCTGATGCGAGGCTCCCTGAAATCTGAAATCACACTGATGCAGTTGGAAGATGAAACACGGAGGGCGCTAATTATCGGCCGCAGGAATGGTGGCGCATGTTGGTGGTGCTGGTACGACAGGATCAGGAGTTCTACTGGAGCCGAACAGATTTCGGCAAGCCATCCGAATTCTAGAGGACATGCGGAGGTTGAACTCCATTAAGTTCTTCTCTAGCGTCGACAGGAGCACTGCACCACTACCACAACAAGAACATTAAGGCTACCGCTGAAGCATCCTCAACGTCGTCCTTGGCTCCTTTTCTACTTGAAAAAGGCATCAAGGATGCTGCCAAGGATGCCCATGCGGTAGCTCTAAGAACAAGAAGATAGGAGGAGGAATAGCACTATAGAGCTGATAGAGGAGATTGAGTTGGTGCCGCCACCTCTGTCGCCAGGATTGCATCAGAGTACGACAAGACCGCCAACACCAGACGCACACTTTCAGAAGCTTCAGCGTGTCTTCTCTTCTCGATTCGCCTCGATGACCTTCGCCCTTTGCTGGTACAATTGGGGATCATACTACCTAATGTTATAATTCATACTGCAGCAGCTACATATAAGTACATACATAGATACATCACAACAACTCATAAACATGAAGTAGAAGTAGATGGAGAACTTCTATGTATTTAGGTATCTATATTAACAGCGTGGAGTTGGTCTCGCTCTCGTCCTGCTACTCGTACAAGAACTCAGACATCTTTATTAAATTTCTTCTACACCCCATGATTGGGTACACTACTACTACTACTACTACTACTACTACCAAGCATAATTTCATCTGTCCACATCATTCTACCAACATCCCATCTCCCAGGACAACGTTCAGCATGAACTTTGTGTACTACGGAGGATTATATGGCTTTCCGCAACTGTTAGAGGGCATTGGAGATACTCTGACATTAAAACCCGCTGTTTCTCTGATGCTGGCAGCATCATTTTTAAGAAGGTAGTTTACTTATACCGTATAGTGTAGTGGAAGTAATAGTATTACTTGTACCGTATAGTAATATAGTGTAGTGGAAGTAAAAGCTGTTGTAGACTGTCATCATTTTTCTTAAGAAGGGCTACTGCCATCTTCTAGTTCTAGAAATTAATACTTTTAATAATGATCTGCTCTTCCTAGGAACGAACCTCCTAGAAGGGTGTCCATGCTACAGATACTCTTGACATGAGCCTGTTCTAACTTCTGAGATTCCCGGTTGTTTGTTGGCGCTGTTTCTCGGCCTATATTGCTTCCGGAAAGTCGCCATCACAGCGTCGCTATCCATATGTATGCTGTTTACAGCATGCTTTATTGCGGGCGCTGACCTCGTCGCTCGCAGCGAAGAGAGGGAAGTAGTTACGGCGTTGGCGAATCCTAAGTTAAGATGACACAAGGACTAGGCTGCTCACCATAATCTAACCAAGAACAGTTCTACTTGCTGAATGTTAGGTTTATCTGTCTAAGACAACTTCCAGAAGTAATCGGTGTGCGCACGAAAGGGGACCCCATCGTAGCTGAGGGCAACAAGGAAAGCGCATACGATATACAAGAGAACTCGAGAAGACGTCGTGCTCTACGTGCAGCAACGGCGAAAACGATGAAAAACTCAGCTTCTTCTTCAGGTAATACAACGACAAAGTCGGCGAGGTCGGCGCGGAGGACGTCCACGTCAAAGCGCATCCATGAAGGATCATCAACATCAGAAGAGAGTGGTGCATCATGGCATTACCAGCACGAATACGAACAACATGAAGATGAAGATCATACCAGTGCCTCAACAAGGAAGAGATCAACATGGTCCTCCACCACATCTTCGTCTAAAAAAAGTTCAAAAAATATTCCCGAAAAAATTGACGCTTCAGGCACAGTAGGGACAACGACTGCTGCTGCGGCAGTCGGTGGCACGACAATTGAACAAGAATTGAACAAAGAAGGTGACTATGAAAATGACGACGAGCAGCAAATGCATCAAGAAAAACAGATAGAAGATCTTCAAGATCATGAAGAAGATGGACATCATGCTGACGTTGTAGAAGAAAATGCTGACGCAGAAGACAAGAATATATGGGATGAAAGCGCAGGTAAGTATCGCACTGCCAATGAAACTATAAGTGCACAGCGCCAAGAACAGGTGGACAAAAAAACATCTAAGAACCCTAAGGCCGCTAAGCAACAAAGAAGAGGTACGAACTCGTCTACTACAACTTCAACTATTACTACTACTAGCGAAGATGAGGAATACGTAGCGACCGTTGTTGGGCCAGTCCTGATGAAGACGAGGAATGCAACATCCTTTTTCGTGAAATTTTTTGGAACTAGTCCTGCTCAGCAGAGTGGTGCTGGAAGTCATTCATTTAAGGCTTGTTCTTCTCTTGTAAAAGCGATGAAGACTACTTTTATGAGTATAGGCTGCTACCCTACGTTTTGTTTTCCTTTTTTGGTCATTTCCTAGGTAGTAAGTTAGGTTGGCTCCACCACTATAGGTATCCATGGGGCGATCTTAAGACTCCGCAAATATCTTGCAATGCTTGTCTAGGCTCAACACCTTAACTACAAAAGAGCCTTCCAAACCTCCGTTAAACCTGTTGCGGAGATTATGTATTTCACCATTTAAGAATGGTTGCGGAGGTTATTATGTATTTCACCTGTTGCGGATTGGTTAAAATACATGAAGATTCTGTATGGTGAACTCTTCTAAAACGATGAACCTGATCATCCAGGATGATCCTGACGAAAAGTGGAGACTGAGGAAAAGAAGACGGCTATTACCATCGTCGTGGCCAAGCATGACGCAAGTGTCTGCTTTTTTTATGACAAATACAACACGAGGACCTACTCCTGTACCTGTGAAGAAAGTGACTATTTAATTATAAATATTCGGTGTACCTGATTGAACCTGTACTACTAGCTCATCTTCATTTTCAATTTGATAGAGCATACCTTCATCAGCCGCTGTGCTGTGGTCTTCGGTAGAGGACTATATGAGAAGATCTAGGACATTTTTCGACGTGATCCCTAATGGGACTGTCTCTAAGAACTAAGAACTATATTCAAAAAAATATCCTATGCTATCCTATGAACATTTTTTCCTCTCATGCTATCCCATCCTCTTCTAATTTCCCCTCTCTCTTCGGTACTAGAGACAAAAGCAAAGGGTCTTGGTTCTCTTGGTTTGAGCCTTTTTTTAGTGGAAAGGAACTGAAGACTACGGGAAACGTATGAAACGAAAAAGTGTACTCATCGATCCTCAAGATGAAAGTAGGCTCTCAGGCTCTAGTACTTCCTAAAAAGCAAAAATTTTTATAAATACAGATAAAGCCTCTACTTTATTCCATTAATAGAGAGGACATGAAGCTCATAAAGCCTCTTTCCATTCTTATGGTTTTGAAGCTCTCTTTCCATACATTTAGTTAACGCCTCTTTTCTTGAGTATGTGACGAGAGAGTACACTTTTTCTTGTCATAGAGAGCGTTATTGCAATTTGGCCTGTTCGGGAATAAGATCTTCGTACAAGTTATGAAGCCAAAATCCCTTATCATTCTCAAAACTGGAGTTGGAGTGCTCCTTACTCAACATTTTTATATATACCTCCACTAGACTGGGTACACTAGACTGGGTTTGGGTACACTACTAGTAGTACTACTACTACGTGACACGGCGAGTAGAAGCCCACCAGAGGGGCAGCCGCGGTCGCCCACTGAATTAAATTGACTGGGTACACTACTAGTACCATTCTTCAAGAAGTTCCTTCTCTCTCAACTAGAAATTCAGAGTGATAATGATAATCATGAGTTTTGGTTTCATACCTGTCGTCTTCTCGCTGATCTACCTCTATGCCATGGAATGCTTTCCGACTTCATTTCGGACAACATTATGGCGAGATCATGAAGATGTAATACTAATACGTACTAGTAGAGATTACTTCTAGACATTACAACTAACAGGAGGCTCAGGTGGCTTTGGAAAACACATTAGGATTTATGTTAATTTAGAAGGATATGAATTGATTCTCCACGTCCACCTGCACCTACTTACTTGTAGTTCTACTTCCGTATGCTGATGGTGTACGGTGAATGCCACGGCCTACTTTATTGCTGCCGTAAATCTCACTCTCTTCTAAAACTAGGAGCCGCCGTTGTGTTGTCTTCGGGTCGACTTGGTGCGATATTGTGTCCTCTTGTGTTCGAATCCTTGCCGCACCAATTTTACTTCTTCTACGTGATGACGGCTCTCCTCTTCGCGAACTGTGCCATGTTCGTTTTTCTCTCTTTGCCGGAGACAGCTGGAAAGTTAAGGCACTCGGATCTGTCACCTGCGGACTTACGTATTTCATCATAAGCAAGAAGAGATTTCACCAAATTTTTACATGGCTTTTCACATTAGATGCCAGGTCGTCATAATATCCTAGAGTCTAAGAAGACACATGTGTAAGTACTTCATTCCTCTAGTACAGTTATTTCATGTTCTTTGTTCTAGTACAGTTCTCGTAACCTTCTACTAGGTAGAATCTCAGTCATGCACTATTCTAGTACAGTTCTTGTTCTATTCTAGTATAGTTCTTGCAACCTTCTAGGTACGAGAATCTCAGTCATGTTCTATTCTAGTACAGTTCTTGCAACCATTTAGGTAGAATCTCAGTCATGTTCTATTCTAAGTAGTTTAGTTCTTGCAACCTGGTAGAATCTCAGTCATGTTCTATTCTAGTACCGTTCTTGCAGCAGTCATCTACTTCTAACAAACGGTCTTCCCGAGACGGAGTCCGAAGTAGCAGGTTATACGTCACGACTTTGGGACACGTTATCTTGGAGGGATGTACGGTGGTGGCTTTAACTACTACGCTAGTGGCTTTAACTACAGGAGACACATTGTTCATTCATGATGATGAAGTGAAGTGCTTTACGCTTAGTCCTCTCCGTTCTTATATTAGTACAACATGTACGAGGACGGGCTATGTTGTGAGACTGACTCATGCCAACATGGCATGCAGTTGTTTAGTTGCAGAAGAAGATCTACGACTAACTACGTGAACAAAATTAAAATTTATCATGCTTACGAGGGACAAGGTTCATCATGTCGGGAAAAACCTCGTCCACACGACTAACTACAAGAATTATACTTGAAATTTGTCGTGTAATATGTACTCATGATCTCGCGATCACTTCATCAAAAAGATGATCTCGGTGTTACTCAAAAAAGATCTCCTGTTACTCAAAAAAGATCTTACTGTTACCCAAAAAAAGATCGGACTTTTGAACATGAAAAAGATCTCACAAGTGTGTGTGCGCCAGTACAAGTTCAAAAGATCTCACAAGTGTGTGTGCCAGTGCAAGTTTCAAAAGATCTTGTGATTCCAAGTAAATGCTCGCGATCGTGTTTGATTTGTTGATCTGATCAACAAAAGATCCCTCGCTCTCATCTGCCCACCACTACACAGGAACAGGTAAATCGAATACAGGATATCACAGTTTTTAGCATTCTGATACATTTTCGAAAGTATCGCTCTCTTTCTCCTCACAACTTCTAAAGTTGAAGAGTATATAGACTTACTTAGATTTCTACAACAAATCTTTTCCCCATCAGAATTTGTTTGAAACATCGTCAACATCTCGCCAAATTAACTTTCGTTACCAACCTCATTTAATTAATTCGGAGAGCCTCACAGCCTCTGAGCCATCCTACACAAGTAGCAGACGAAAGTCGCCTTCTTTTCTACCTAATAGAAGTCGTCCCCGTGTATTGCACGAATTCATATCAGAGTTTAACTTTCATATAAGTTTTCAACGTTGTAATAACTAACTAACTAACTAACTAACTAAGTAACTAACTAACTAACTAACTAACTAACTAACTAACTAACTAACTAACTAACTAACTACCTAACTAAAACTAACTAAAACTAACTAAGCGGAACTTGTCAATCGCATAAGTACACTCAGCCAAGAAATCAAGATGTTGATGCAAAAGGGCGGTCGACTTCTTTCTGCGTTGACCTTGTTGGTCGCCACTGGCTCGACGCCGACCTTGGTCGACGCCACTGGCTTTGGTCGACGAGTATTGGGTGAGCTGTCTCAAGAACCCCGAAGAACTCCGCGAGAACCTTCGAACAACTCCGGAGCAGACAATGCTGTCGCGAATTCTGGGAAGGGGGGAAGCAAGGGTAGCAAGGGTAAGGAAAACAGGCAGCAAGAGGGTACAGCGGCTTGTATGCAACGAGAATTTGCCGGTACAAAGGGTACAGCGGCTCGTACGCAACAAGACCACTTAGATAATGTTTTTCTTGAGAAGAAGGTTAAGGAGGTATTGTCCAATCCGGGTAGGGAAGTTGCGATTAGCATGACGATTCATCCTGACAGCTTGGACCGTTTTTATAAACTGCTGGCGGAGGAGAAGAATCAACATCAACCATTGCCAGCCAATAGCAATACTAGAACACTGTGGGTGAATCTCGCTTCTTTGATTTGGAGCCAAGACAAAGCGAGGCCCGTGTTTACTGGTGACATGTACGACGTGACCGGCACCGCGCAGCTGATCGCGGAGCACATCGAACAAGGCCTGGCAAGTGGGCACTACGACGACCCTAAGAAGATCCGACTAGATCCAGAGGAGTTGCTTCCCAACACGAAGCCGATGAAAGCTACACCCCTCTGTGGTCTTGAGGGCCTTCAATCTCTTATCCACCAGTGGGAGTGGCAGTACACGACGCAGAACCCCGAAGATTAAGGCTAGTTTCCACATTGCATTCCTTTTCCTCAGTCCTCACGACCATGATCCTTGACTTATTTTCCACTAGGAAAGAAGTGAAGGATCCTCGAAGATGAAAAGCGATGTCTACATCCTCTTCTAAGAAAAGCGACAACTGCAGCACCAATGGTCGCAACAATACGCGCCGAGAAATCGGTCTTATCGACCTGATTATTTGTCTCCAAGTCTAAAGCAGGAGATTCTCCAAGAATGCGGAATGGCGTTGGACTCAAACGGTGTAATTCCGAATGGGATGGTTGCTGCGAAGCTATTGCAGGAGTCTCTGGACTATGAGCGTCGTGTTCAAGAAGCAAGGGATCCAAAGGCTCTGTATGTCTCGCGCGACAATCGCCGCCTTGCTGCCTTCCGAGCTGCACTAGAGTATCTTGCCGCCGAAAAGATACTGGCACCGGATGCGAGTACTACTTCTACGAGCTATATTACAACATATAGTACCATAGCTTCGCTACTAAGTATTTGGAAATGAAGTGTTAGAGTTAATAGCGTTTTATTACAAGGTCCTTGTAACAAGGAGATCGAATTTGATAACTTTAGCTTTTATTTCCAATTCCAACTTTGTATGTGCACGATACCATCACGTGACGGGTACTTACATGAATGGCTCTGGTATTTGGTAACCTGATAAGGAAGACAAGAAGGGAACAATCCTTCTGATCACCAAACCAGGCTATGCCAAATACCAGAGCCATACTTTGCAGCTTGCTTGACACACCATGTGACTATTAAGTACTTGGAAGTAGAACTAGAAGACGTGCCTTCTCGTTTTGATACCTGAAGGACAAGGAGATAACACAAACGGCAACTTCACAGATGTTTTCGTCCAAGTGGAGATTTTGCCCGCGCAAAAGCTGGCTGACCGTGACTTTGTCCCGACGAAGGACTTGAAGCGCTACTCTACGGCGGCAGGCGGTGCGATAGTCGGGATTGGAAAAAGCTGGGAGTTCATCGTCACACCTGATATGAACAATTTGAAGGAGAAATGGCAGAAAAACATCTCTAACGAAGAAGAGTCTAAGCATGCTACGCCTAGTACTTCTGGAGCAGGAGGCGACTTTAGCTTTACCGAAGAAGGCTTGGCCGCTGCATGGTTGCAGCGAAGGATGTGCGAAGCTCTGCAACGAGGAGGGCTGAGTTCTCTGGCTGCGCAGATCTTGGGACTGAAAAGCGCAAGAATCTTGGAAAAGCAAGAGCTCAAATTGGTCAAGTTTACTAAAAACGGTGCAGATTTGAAGAGGTATCAAAAAGATTACTACGACTACCTAACAACTAGTGTGGAGAAGCAAGGCGACGGAGATGACGATCAAAAGAGAAATAATCTCCTTCGTCCACCGTTGATCGGGCCAGCCTTTTACAATGCCTCTGAAGGAGGTCGCACGGCGTTTGACCTGAACGGAGGAAGAAGAAGAAGCGCTAACGGCACGGGGGAAGTAGAGGCCATTCGTGTAGGAGAAACGGCTTGTTATCCGTATAAAAAGATGCTGAGTGGTGGGTTTTCTGCTCAAGGTGGTCCTGGTGGCGATGCTATGCGGGCTCGGTCTGGATCGTTTTCTGAATCTGATCTTACTGGCGGATCTGTCTCAGATGTACCATCTTCAGATTATATTACCTACTCGGAGTCTGAGGGAGCAGGGCGGCCGGCTACGCCACCCCGACGTAAGCTCCCGGGGAAGCCGCTAAAGGTGCCGGCGACTATCGTTGCAAGCCCTCCTCCTCGCGGTGGCAGTTCTTTCGCTGTCTCATCTTCTGGTCATGCTACTGCTGCTTCACTTTTACGTTTACCTCCTGTAGGGAGTGGTGACGCCGCAACTCCAGACGGCGAGACCATGGCTACTACTCCTGGACCGCGACGTCCACTTCAGCTACACGCGATGATAGAAGCGCAACCGAACAAGCAGAAACATCAGGAGAAACCAAAGGCAAAGTTGGGACTGGCGAACCTGTTACAGCCACCACAGAAGCCGTCTAATTCTTCTTCGCAGCAACAAGGGACTGCTCAACAACAAGGGACTGCTCAGCAACAAGCGGTGGGGCAAGAGCTGGTGACGCCGGAGAGGGTGAGGGAGATGCTCCAGAAGGATCCGGTGCCGCAGCAGCAGGATCCGGTGTGGCAGACGCTGTCATGGTGTCACAGGCAGAATCAATTCGGTGTGCTCATCGACACTACGACTGGAGTGTGCTACGAAGCTACGAGCGCTGCACAGGTTCTTGCCACACTAACGCAGGCTCCTACAGTTGGCGTTCAACCGATTCAGCCAGGCATGATGCTGCAGCAAAACGCGACGCAACCGCAGTCGGTAATGATGATGATGCCGCAGCAGCAGCAGCAGCAGCAGGTAACGCCAGGACAGGTGATGACGCCGCAGCAGCCGGTCACGATGACGCCGGGCCAGGTGGTGATGCCACAGGTGGTTGCACTGACGCCCGAACAGATGCGGGCTTTGCTTTGAATTTGATATTGTAGAGACACGAACGCTGTAATTTTTTGAAGATTCTTTAAAGAGGGAATATGCGCGATATTGCATCGCCTGATGCACTAAGGTGCTGAGATCTATTAAAGTAAGTTCTAATAAATATGTTGCTACGCGCAATATTATCACGACATCAGAGTGCATGTAAGTATGAAAGTAAAAGTTTCCCTTTATCAAGTGTACAGTAGATGAACCGCACTACTTTTAACAAATAAACAGTACGGATTAGCAAAATAGAATGACTTGCCCCAAGAAAATAAGTTGTAATATTTCGCCAAATTATTGAAGCTGTGCATCTGCATGCTTTGAACGATGTTGCATCTTAATTAGAAATTGTCCGCCGTAAGTGTTATTCCTCACCCAAGCACACTGCTGCTCCTCTTGGCTTTTTGGTTTGTTCTTAGATAGCTGCTTTATTTCTCAACTACCCCTGCTATCGCTTCTTATGCCTTGCTATCGCTTCTTGGCGGGTGACTATAGTATCTTGGAGGGTGACTATAGTATATATAAGTATACTGTTCTTGCATCATGGTGGCACTAACAGTAACATGACACACTACTCCTGGCGTTTTACTAGGAGTATGATGCATGTTCTTGAGGCTGGCTGTTTCTCTTTTATACACCGAGAATGGGCCATGCGTTACTACTATTAAATTAAGGAAATCAAAGTGAGTTGCAGCAAAGTGAAGAGTTGAATAAAGGACGGGGCACTGTCACTGGTATTATTTTTTATACAGAATGCATGCTAGCTAGGAATCCAAATTATGTGCTTTTTTTCTACGCAGCTATAGCTATAGGGCCAATTTAACTTTTAAGAAGATGGTAGATTGACTGCCCTATTACTTTGTCTTGTCTACTTGATTATTGACGTGGTTGTAGGTTATTAATTTATTCTTAGTGCCTATCGGAATGGAGAGGACTTTGATGTTGTTCGCAGGTTAGTTGTATTTGAAATCAGAGCTGCTCGGGGGTAGACTCATCTAGACAGCTCGCCTCTAGCCGTATTCGTATGGACAAGAACTGTGATAGGAATTCAAATTAGTTGTATTGAGACGAAAGAGTTAGACATGGGCGATAGGATTAGGAATTACAACTTGGGAGGACTGAATGTCGTCAGACAGCACGACGCGGCTTTTTTTCTAGCCAAGACCAACCTATGGATGAATCTGAATGCAGCGCAAATCTAAGGCTTTTTTTTTTCGCAAATCAAAAAAATGATATGATTCTACAAAAGCTGTGCAGATCGATGATATTAGAAGAGTTGAGAAATGGAACATAAACGCAGAATCACCCGTGGAGTACGCTTCCAAGGGGCAAGCCGCCCACTGCAACTGGTCATCTGTTCAGGGAAGTCAAATGTTATTTGGAACAGATGAAGAGCTAGAAATGTTGTTGAGTTGAAAATGATTTATCGCCGTATCGCTTTCGTCTCAGGAAAGAATCGGACGCAGGACCCGCACTGGAGCTCCCTTTGGAAGAATAATTAAAGGATACAAAAAGCAAAAACATTTTGATCTAGCACAAGGTCAAAAGATACCTCAAGACCAGGTAAATGAATGAATGAATGAATGACCGGGATCGCCGGAGCTCTCAGTTTTAAGCTTTAGATTACTGGGAATTGTTGATATCGCATGCACTCTGTCTGAGGTGCTGATAGCCTACATATTTTTATACCTTCGAGCTTCACCGAGAAGCAGCATTGCTATTCTAAAAGCGCTTTTGTCTACTTAACATAAAAGAGGACCCATCTTATTTCTAATTCTAAGCCTAACGCTCCCACCATCGATATTAACGCTCCCTGTTTTTTAACGCGAGCAAAAGAAGATGGGTGTCGTGTCGTGATCATCAACTGCTGTCCAGCTGACAAGTACTCGGCAAAAAGTGAGGCACAATCCCTCCGAGACGATCCAGCTATTCGGCCCATTTTAGAGCACTGTCATTGGAGAACGGTCCTCCATCACTTGTTCCTCAAGCGAGGGTGGCCTCTACTTCTTCTAGGGGAGTGTCCCCGTCTTCTCGTACGGCTGATTCTGCTACTCTAGCGCTCTCCTCGTCAGAAAACGTTAAGCGTGGCCAGCACAACGCTGCTTCTTATGCCGCCACTTCTGTATTTACGAAAGGCTCACCCACGAGGGCGTCCTCGAGCAATCTGTTGCCTCCACGAGTTGTCGAGTATCTTCGGAAATATAATTGCTGGTCCTCGAATAAACATATTAGAGGAGGAGGACAGCCTCCTCTATGTTTATTCGAGGCAGCCAGAGCTTATGTGGACCTGTACGCAAAAGACGGGCCAAGAGACTTCTACTACTACTACTCTTCGGCGTTGACGATTATTTGGAGATAAATGCACACGACCACTCAAACTTTGACATTGTTCCATGGTCGAAATCAACGATCATCATGTTGTTCATCTAAAAATTACGATCGATACGTCTGCGATACTGTTGTAAGGTGTGTTCTTTATATGTGCTCCTATGTTTTCCTAAGCACCGAGTGACGAAGAAGAGGAAGACATCAATGCCAATAAAGTCTGATGAATTTGAAATGAAGATGAAATGTTGCTCCTCCAGCACCTGCTTATCGCTGTTCGTGCTGGAAAATTGAATGAGAAGATTTTTTAGACCCTTCAAGACAAAAATCTCTCTACTTGACGAGAGCGAGAGGTTCTTCGTCCAACGAAACAAGGCTCCTGGTAATCATGTTCTGCAGATGATGAACAACGAGTACGAGGAAGTGCTATGCTAGAATCTTGTACAATTCCTTCGGATTCCAGCGTATGCGAACCTTGATGTCAACGGCCACTGCTACAGGACGGTTTAATTACATGGTACAAGAGAAGTTTTGTAGTTTTTGAATGCTGACGCGGATCGATCACCTTTGGCGGCAAGCCTTTTGTCACGCCTACTACTTGTTTACATGATGAAGGAGTCAGACAAGAACTAGGAGATCTACTTTTTTTGGTGATCCTCATTTTTTTCATCGAGTACTCTGCACTTGTAGATTGACCACCCTATGAACATCTTTCTTCATTTCATTCTTCACCTTTTCCCTAGGTAGCAGCTATCTACTTCCTTGTTCAAATAGAAGCCTTAGCTGGCGAATTCTAAACCTACTATCTAACACAAATAGCTGCTACCTCCTACCTGCTACCAACCAAGCTACTAGAGCTACCATCTACTTTCAAATAGCCTTAGCCTAATCGCCTAAGCTCAAACCCTTTGTTCCTCAACCTCGAAGCTAGCTACCTCCTACCTAGCTACCTCCTACCTAGCTACCTCCTACCTAGCTACCTCCTACCTAGCTACCTCCCTAGGAACCAAAAAAATGGGAGTGAAGCAGAAATTTTCGTCTATGGACGTGGCCGCCATGGTCACTGTCTTAAAGCAAAGAGTTCGTCGCAACCAAGTAGCCAACGTGTACGACTTGGCTGGCAGTAAGAGCTTTCTCCTGCGTCTGAAAAACCGAGATAAGACGAGCAAAGGAAGTGGAACTGAGTTCGCGAACGTAATTTTGGAACCAGCAGCAAGATTTTATGTTCATCTTGGACAGTGTATTTGGTTCCTCGAACGAGACTACTACTAAGTCACGATGTTGACTTGCATTCTCATTCATTGTACAACAATTCCAATTTTTACTTGTTCCCGCTACTTAGTAAAATTACAGGAGTTACATCATGAAAATAAATGTACTAGAAGTAGAAGTACTCCACCTTGTGCTCGTTTTCTTCTTCCTCATCCACCTTGTCCTTCTTCTAAGCAACCCATTTGACCAAATTTGACCGGGAGAAGAACTCAGTTCCTTCTAGCGCCACTATGAAACTGCGCAAGCACTTGAGGAACCTCCGACTAGCAGACGTGGAACAAGTAGGCTTAGACCGAGTCGTTATATTTACCTTTGAAGGCGGAGGTGGAGGACCTGGAGGTGGAGGACCTGGAGGTGGAGGACATGAAGATGGAGGACCTGGAGGTGGAGGACATGAAGAGGGAGACCATGCACATACACCTGGCATAAGACTGCATCTAGTTTTGGAACTGTACCACTACTTCAACGATGTTGACATTGTCTTGTTCTTGTTATGAGTTAGACGATCATAACTAGATCATCTACTAGTGGTTTCCAAAGTAGAAGAACTTTGACTGATCTATTTACTCCAAATGGCTTATGATATTAATAATAGATAAGATGCATCAACATGTAGAATTGTAGAAGCTTTCTTCATAAATACTTTTTTCATCAGGTTCGTTCGCGGTTCTCTAGTTTTGCTGAACGACAAGATGGAGGTGTTGTTTCGTTCTGTGACGTACGAATATGCGACGAATCACGTACCGGTCGGTTCTGTCTATAAGTTCGAGCAACCTGCTATGCTGCACTTAGTAAATCCGAAGATTGCGATACAACTACAGCCAGACGAAATACAACTAAAAGACGTACTAGGCGCTACTATCGGTATAGAAGCAGCACCAAGCACAAGTAGAAGTAGTTGTTGTACGACTCCCTGTCCGGAGAAGCTTGCTGCTTTTTGCGCTAGTATACTGGAAAAAGAAAGACGAGAGCAAGAAGACTCGACGACTTTGGGAGACGAAAATGGAGCCGGAGATGACGTTGGACTAGAAGCAGATACAACTGCAGTAGTAGCTGGTGCTCAAAGAGGCAATAAGAAGGTAGGAGCTTTCAACGCGACCGCTAAGATGAATAAGCGCAATATTAAACAGAAGAACAAGAAGGCTAGAAGTGGAGGCGTCAAATTAGAGAACGTCTTGCTCCAGTGTCTCTATTGCGTCCACCCCACCCTGGTTGCCTACGGCTTAAGAGAAGCTGGCTTCGATCCTACGCGTGCCTTGAGGGAGGAGGCTCTACTTTATCATGCTTCTTCTATTCAACAACAACAGCAGGGACAGGAAGAACATAATACATCCGGTGTACTATCTGAAGGTCCTCGTCAACCTGCACCTGGAGGTGAAGGTGATCCCACTGACAGGAGCGCTGAGAACAAGAGCTTGTCTGTATTGGGAGTAAAGTTGGCAAAGGCAATCAACATCTGCTTAGACACCATGCGACTTGTTTGCAGAGGCAATGCCGAAGGTTCTACCACTGCCACTGGAGGAGGAGGGCTTGCTACTGCACGAAGAAAATTGTGTCGTTTGACACCTCCTGCGCGGTCTACGGTTCTAACTACAGCAGAAGGAGAAGAGCCTTTGAAAGGTTATATCCTAGTTAAGAAACAACATCAACTCTTATCTGGCTCATCTACTACCTCTACTACATCCGCGAACAATAACAAGATTACCAAGGATGAAGAGAGCACTACTGATCGGACGTTTGAGGACTTTTCGCCTCTCGAATTTCTATTGAATCGTGGAGCAGCCACTGCGAAGGGACAAAAAGGACAAGATTACCTCGAGTTCGATGATTTTTCCACATGCGTGGACCAGTTTTTCAGCCAGCTGGAGATTCAAAAGATCCGAGAAGCGAAACAGCAGAAGACCACGAAAGTTCTTTCAAAAGTCGAGAGGATTAAGCTGGACCACGAGGAACGGATCTTAAGGGGGCTTAAAATAATTCATTCTCAACCTGAGTTCTACTTCTAGGCTCTGATAGATTTTGTTCGTTTGAAGAAGATAAATTGAGTCCTTTCTTGGTCTTCCACGGTCTACCTCATCATTCTCAGCCCTGCTCCATAGATAGAAATACAACTGGTCGTGGTCTTAAGTAGAAAGTTCTACTAGGTTCATCTTATCATTTCCAACTGTTTGTTGATTGATTTTGTTTCTTCTGTTTGTTCCTTCAACGATTGATGAATCGGAAGATGAAATTCTTGACTCGTCGTGGTCCTGAAGAATAGACTCCTGCTGCTCTAAGGATTCGAAAGATGGAGTGCATCCAGAAGGACGCTGATCTGAAAGCTCTGTTGCTAGAAGAGAACTTGGAACTTGTCGATGCATGTATCGCGATGCTGAACGCCAGAGGAAGGATTGAGTGGAAAGCCCTCTGGCAGGAAATCAAGCTGCAACAGACTTTAGGCCATCCCTTAGCACAGCATATACACTCGTTGCAATTGGAGAAGAATCAGTTTACGATCATGCTAGAGGATAGCATCACAAGTCTGATGGACGACAATGAAGGTAATGGAGAAAATGGTGAAGATGGATCCTCTTCAACATCTGGGGATGACGAGGATTCTCTGTTCGACGAGCTTTTTAGCGATACAGAGGATGCAGGAGGATCTGCTAGTTGTACTAGAATAGCTAAGTCAACAGGAGCGTCATCTTGTTCGACAACTACAGCAACTGCTTCTACTACTGGAGTTTCTTGTTCCAACCAAGTACAGGTGAAGAGCAACAAGAAGAACAAACGTGGATCACGCGCTACCGTTACCCGACAGGACCTGCCGATGGTTACCCTGACTATCGACTTGAGCCTTTCCGCCTACGGGAACGTTTCGAAGCTGCACTCTCAGCGGAAGGCTACCAAAAGCAAGACCGAAAAAACGATTCTCCAGTCCGACCGCGTAGTGAAGCAAGCGAATAAGAAAGCCCAACAAGACGTGAAAAAGATTGACCGCGACTATAAAGTGCACAACTTACGCCAAGTGCGCCAACTCACCTGGTTCGAGTCGAAATTCAGCTGGTTCTTTTCCTCGGAAGGGTTTCTCTGCGTGCAAGGAAGAGACGCGACGACGCAGGATTTGCTTATCAAGAGGTACATGGACCCCGATGAGGGGGATGTTGTCGTTGGTAGCGAAAGCGATGGCGCTCTACTTGTAGTAGTGAAAATGAACAAGACCAAACTCCTTTCATCTGTCTCTGTTCCATCTACTTCCTCTAGTTCTTCAACAGCGCTTGAAATCCCTCCGCTTACCCTGCAAGAAGCAGCTACCATGTGTCTCTCTACATCAGCCGCGTGGTCCAAAAAAGACGTCGTAGGCGCTTGGTGGGTTAAGGGAGAGCAAATTGTGATAGAAAGCTGGGAAATCGAGGGCAAACGGCTGTTATACTATCCGGTTAGAGGAGAGAAGCACCTGTTGCCACCATCCAGGCTAGAAATGGGGTATTGCTTACTTTTCTTATGTTGGAGGTTGTCGGGAATTCATCTCCAAAGTTCTTGTCATCTGGTGGAAGAAAATGACATGTTGAGGTGGAAATAATAATGAGAAAGGGGCCACCTACCAGATGATCCCAGAGATGAACAACTCCCTAAATAGTACCTCATCTAATCTTCGAAGTCTCCCCAGAATGCGGAAAGCGGCATATAGGCGAACGGAAAATCCGTAGTGGAGAATTGGCTGAACAGGGAAGTGCCCCTCCCGACGGAGATGAAGTTGAGAAGAATGTTCCTGGTGAACAAGGTGATGATGTTGAAGCTAAGGATGATGAAGATGGGGACGACCAGGGTCGTGATGAAACCAGCAGGGACGACGAAGAAGATCGAGAAGAAGATTCTAATGTAGATGAGGAGGATGAGGAGGATCTGTTGAAGGATGAAGATGCTAAGAATTTCTCTTCTCGCTTAGAAACAGTGGCTGCTAAGGTGGAACAAGAAGAGGAAAGGTTATTACCTCCTCACAATTCTTCATGTACTTCTAGTTCTACCTCTCCACCGTCGAGAAGACACTTGCAAACGGTGACGATTTTAAGCGGCTTAGGTGAGGAAGACGAACGAGACAACCATTTGAATTATAGCTTTGTCCCTGCAGAACGCATCGTAGGCGAAGGACACAAGAAAAAAATGACGAGGAAGGAAAGAGAATTAGCAAAGAAAGGTCAAGAGCAACAGAGCAGTCCTGAAGATGAACAAGTTCTTGTAGGGACGACAAGCCAGATGAAATTCGTGCTACAACAAGGAAGCCAAGCGGAAACCCAAGCACAAACTACAATATTAACAGATGCTTCATCTCCACCATCTTCCGCTTCTTCTAGTAAAATAAACAAGAATGCCAAAAACATTACATCATCAGCAGATCACACGCAGCAGCCACAGCAGATTCCGCGAGGTCAAAAGGCTAAATTGAAGAAGCTAGCCAAATATGCTGACCAGGATGAGGAGGAGAGAGCTCTAAGGATGCAATTGATGGGTGCTAAAGACACAAAGTACGACTCTAGGAGTAAGAAAGCAGGAGGTAATATAAGAGAAGATAACGACTACGACGAGAAAGTAGATTCCAAGAATTATAGTACAACTAACTACACTAAGGGAAGTAAACAAGGTAAAGGAAGAGCAAACGATGGAGGTGGCCCTGCTGCTGGTCGAGGAGCAGATAAAGGAATAATATCTTCGAAAGGGGGCAAAGGTCGTGGTGGTGAAGCTTCTATTGCTAATTCAGGCAAGAAGGGAAAACAAGGTACCTCAACCTCGTCCGCATCAACACGCGAGCAAGACCGCAATCAAGTCATCAAAACACGAGAGCAGTTACTGCAAGAGCGGCAAGGGATCCAGGAGAGCATCAAAGCAGCGAATTTACCTGATTGGGACACTAAGTTTACAGGTCGCCCATTCGGGAATGATGAGATCGTGCGCGCAGTCCCTATGTGCGCCCCCTTTTCGGCCGTCCGGAATTGCTACTTCAAAGTCAAGTTGCTGCCGGGAACGGGAATGAAAAATTAAGTAATAATACTACATTTAAGTGTCTTATTTACAGAGTTCTTGTTCTCTGCTCAACTCTTCGTCTTTGTCTTGTAGGTCTTCTAGGGTCCTCGCAAAGATTTCCTTTGTTGACAACGTTCGATTATAGCTCTACGTACTTCATTGAAGCTTATGATGCAGCACTGTAGTAACTACATCAAATATCATATAACCCATTATAGATACGACGCATACATCAACCGCGCTTGATGGAGTAAGTCAAAAAAAAGATCTTGGATCTTCTTCTTTTTTGCTTCTAAATTACGGGTCGTGTAAACCAGCTTGCGCAAGGACTCTTCTTTGGAGAGCAGAATACTGTAGAAGTCTGCCAGTTGCTGAATCGTGGAGAAGTAGATGAACAGAGGGAGGTGAATCTTATGAAGAGATATTTTCATCATCATCTTGACTTTGACTTAGTTACTTTTGACTACTAGGAGTGTAACATCAATATTATTTTGATCAAACGACCCTGTATGTTCCCCCTATTTTTTTCTGAAAGTACAAACATGATGGGAGGATCATTGCTGCTCAGGTATACTACCTCTAGGCGTAGAATTGCCCACTTCAAGCACTGTTCTCTCCGCTTCAAAGCTTATTTTGATCAAGAACTACATCGAAACTCGACGACTAGGAGGACCTGCTGAAGATGAAGTAGAGTGGTTCGATTTGTAATCATACTTCTAGCTCTAGTACCTTCTATCATTTAATTAAGTCTCAAAATATTTCATTTCTAGGAGTCATTTTTCTTACAGTTTCGTTCTTAGGAAGCTGAGAATATGAGCCCAAGAAATGAACTGTTTTGAGCTCTAATTTAACTACCGTCGTTCGCGATCGCGTTCTCTACATGATATACTTGACGTCGAAACTACTGCGACAATCGATCAAATCTGAAGACTGCAACAAGCACAATCATCCGTCATTCTATCCTATCCTATCTGATTCCTCTCTAATCCAAATCGAACAACGACCTTGGAAAAATGGCGGCAATATATGAACGCTATCCCTGACATGGAGGTGATGAATGTCCTCATCTCCAACGCTCAGATTCAAGCAGCGAATCTGCAGAAAATACAAAAGCAAATGAAGAAAGAGAAACAGACCAAAGCAAAAGAAGGAGGGGGACAACAACCAGGAGGTGGGAAGAGTAAAAAGAAATAATTAAGAGGGGGACAACAACCAGGAGGTGGGAAGAGCAAAAAGAAATAATTAACAACTCATGACCCCCTGTGATGTCTTTCGGGGGCGACTGTTTCACAGATGAAGGTGGTCCCGTCGTAGATCAGCTCTGGGCGGCACTATCTAAACGTCGTGGACGGGTTTTATGTGAGCTGAATTGCCGAACCCGAACCGCGAACATGAATGAAGGAATGAATGTTCGCATATTTTTCATGATACACTTAGAATTTAGAGTCCCTTCGCCTTGCATATCCATAACCACTTGCTACTTCTAATACCACCCATGATACTAATCAGTTTGTTCCTTTCTTACGTGCAGTGCAGTGCAGTAGCTGTGTCGTGTGCGTCTCCACTCCTGACATTGTCTCATGAGACAGTTTTCCGCATTTGCAGTATCTAAGGATCCATCAACATCTTTCTCGATGTTGACAGATTATACGGTTTGTATTCATCTTTCCGCAAGAACATCATGATCCTCGAGGACCTCAAGAACTTGTCCCCTTTTCACTCCCGAATAAAGTGGCTCGACGTGTGCACACCCTCTAGTTGTACTTACACAACATACAACATCATTTAATTGTGGTCACTGTGGGCGCTCGAATAGCAGGCTCTACTTCTGCATAAGTACTTTTTGTGGATGTTCCTTCGCGTGGATGCTTTCGCGTGGGTGCCTACTGCGTCTTCACAGGGTTCTTGTGCTTTCTCGAATGCAGTTGCCTGAGGCAAGTAGAGCGAAAAGTTTTTTCGAAATGTAGAGGTCCTTCTAGAGGGAGCGGAAGCCGCGTTCATGAGCAGAAGTATCCTGTCAGTCTGTCATCAAATCTGAGAGATGTATACTGTCTGTCAACTAGGGAGTCGCAGGCTCTTCTCTACAGAATGCTTGCGTGCGTGGTTATCCGCATGCGAAAGCAATAGCATGAACGTAATCCATCTAGACGAGACCTCCACGGAGCAGGGTTTAGGGTTTAAAGAATTGATACAGACGAGATGGAGCGAGCGTCGAGAGGAACAAACGAGATGGAGCGAGCGTCGAGAGGAACAAGTCATCTGAATACTGAATTTAAATTTATGCAAACGAGATCGAGCGAGCGTGAAGAGGGACAAGTCATCTGAATTATAATTGATACAGGCGTGATGGAGCGAGGATGATGAAGTGTGAGTCGTGAGTGTTGGTGAGTCTGATGTCAGTTTATAGGTTTTTTTTTTGGTGAGTCTGATGTTCTATGAATGTGAACAGGTTTTTGATGTTGTTTATAGGTCGTGTACTCCGATGTTGTTTATATGTTGTACATGTTGTCTTTCATCCCCTTCAGCGGATCCCGAACAACAACCACTGTTGTCTTTCATCCCCTACCTTTCAGCGGATCCCGAACACCTACAACCACGTGAACTACAACTTCAGAACTAGAACTACAAGACAAGGAAAATGGTTGTCATCACGTTTCTAGCTCAAACGTTTCCAGAGGTGCTACTGGCGTTCGATGACCTGCATCGCTGGATTCTCACTGGCTTGCATTACGTTTTTCACTCACTGCTTCGAGAAAAGGTTCTACTCAATGGGGCAGAGGCGTTTTTCGACATTTATCTTATGCATGGACTTGGACTATTAATTGAAATAGGTAGGAAAGCCAATACTACTTCTACTTTCATGTTAGGCCGATTGCCGAATAGATGGACTCCCGTCATCAGGTAGGAAAGCCAATACTGGATGAGGAGAGCCTGACCTCTACCGTATGCGGGTGTCCAAAAGATAATTGACAACCTCAATATGTGAACTGGAGTATGTCAAATTTGCTTCTTTAGCGGGTCCCTCTGTGCCTGACATCTACCGTAGGCAGGTGTCAAAGTGATAATTGACGACCTCAATCCGACGAGGGGAGTATCGCAAATTTGTAAATTAGCTGCTTCTTCGCAGCCTGGTCTCTGCCGTTTCGGGTGGTAAAGTCGAATTTGGTGGCAGAACAGCAGCAGTCCTGACTTATTGACGACCTCAATATGTGAACTGGAGTATGTCAAATTTTAATTTGCTTTTCTAGCGGGTCCCTCTGTGCCTGACATCTACCGTAGGCAGGTGTCAAAGTGATAATTGACGACCTCAATATGAGGAGGGGGGTATCGCAAATTTGTAAATTAGCTGCTTCTTCGCAGCCTGATCTCTGCCGTTTCGGGTGGTAAAGTCAAATTTGGTGGCAGGACAGCGGCAGTTCTGACTTATTGACAGCCTCAATATGTGAACTGGAGTATGTCAAATTTTAATTTGCTTTTCTAGCGGGTCCCTCTGTGC
>CAJINU010000099.1:406194-471614 GCA_905178165.1 Amoebophrya sp. A25
CCGTTTCGGGTGGTAAAGTCGAATTTGGTGGCAGAACAGTCAAATTTAGTTTTAGTAGCAGCAGTGCTTCAAGTGGCAGTGATGGTCTCATGAGCAGGTGGTAGAGTCAAATTTGGTGGCAGAACAGCAGCAGTTCGGCCCCGTTTCGGGTGGTAAAGTCGAATTTGGTGGCAGAACAGTCAAATTTAGTTTTAGTAGCAGCAGTGCTTCAAGTGGCAGTGATGGTCTCATGAGCAGGTGGTAGAGTCAAATTTGGTGGCAGAACAGCAGCAGTTCGGCCCCGTTTCGGGTGGTAAAGTCGAATTTGGTGGCAGAACAGTCAAATTTAGTTTTAGTAGCAGCAGTGCTTCAAGTGGCAGTGATGGTCTCATGAGCAGGTGGTAGAGTCAAATTTGGTGGCAGAACAGCAGCAGTTCGGCCCCAAGTCAAATGTTAAGTAACAAGACGAGTCTGCATTTCGGACTCGTCTTGATTGTTGTGGCAAAAACAAGACGAGTCCGAGATGCAGACTCTAGGCTTTACTTATCCATATGCCGGATGGCTGAAGGCATTCACTCGGAGCAGGAACTTTGTATGGGGTCGCGCTGAAGATGTGCAATTAGCAGGACAAGAGTGGCGGATGCGCTCGATGATCAGTCATCTTTTGCACGATGCTCAGAATTCAAATTTCAAACTCAAATTCAAAAATCAAAGAATTTCTGTTTTTATCCTCTTTTGCAAATATTCATTTTCAGACAAGTACAAACACATCTTTGCTATTGTTTTTTATATCAAGCTTACACTCTCTCTTCTCGAGAAAAAAATGCAGAGATTCATCAAATTTCTGATTTTATTGCATTTCTGATAAATTTATAGCCAGGAACTCGAATTCACAACTGAGAGCTTTACAGATCAAAAATTATGATATTGCCTTGGATGAGATTTTTATATCAAGCTTACGCTTTCTCTTCTCGAGAAAAAAATGCAGAGATTTTTGCTCTGAATTCATCAAATTTCTGATTTTATTGCATTGCTCATAAATTTAAAGCCAGGAGCTCGAATTCACAGCTGAGAGCTTTAGATTAAAAAATATGATATTGCCTTGGATGAGAAAAACTATCAAGCTAATCCCTTAGCTAAAATGGAAATTTGAAGTGGTCCTTATATATGGCCCACAGCTCAGCTCTTGTTTTCCTTGAGCACGTGTCCGTTGCATGTAGGTCTGCATCGACTTCAGTTCACAGCCCATACTGCTCGGCATGAGGAGTGCTGATTTATTCAGAAGACGTGTCCGTTGCATGTAGGTCTCCATCGACTTCAGTTCACAGCCTATATTGCTCGGCATGAGGAGTGCTGATTTATTCAGTCGAAACATGTGAGTATGTAATAGTACTAGACCAGCAGCAGCCATCGTCACAGCGCGATGGATCGGATTACCTCGTAACCGTGGCTATTTACTCGCATTTTGTCTCTATCTACTCTAAGAATCGAGTCCACGTTTTACCCGTCTTGAACTTGTACGTGTTACCTCCTGCAGCAATCGCGTGGGCACATGGAAAAGCCTTCGTCTGCGACACTCTAGTTGATACCCTGGGGACTGGGCCACTTGTACAATCTCTTTGTCTTTGCAGCGCCAGCGCGACTACACCATCTGGCAGCACACCAGCATCAAGGTCTCCTGTGACGATATGGCAACTACGGTTTACAGAATCTGACATGGAATTAGCACTAGCGAGAGTGGCAGCGTCGGCGGACTGGGGAGACGTAGGAGCTCTTTTCCTAGGGTATCTGTCCTGCTACATCATTACCGCGATTGCCTTTGCGCCGTTCATCGTCATTTCGCTCTACGCATATGGCAACAGCTCTGCTATACTCATAATTCGTAAGCCCACGACTGCTTAATTGACCTCTGCCGTATGCGGGTGTCAAAATAATAGTTTACAACGCCAGCACGAGGTGAGGGTCATCGCAAATTTGATTTTGTAGCTAGTTTTTCAGCGGCTGACCTTGCGACACCCGCCAGCACGAGGTGAGGGTCATCGCAAATTTGATTTTGTAGCTAGTTTTTCAGCGGCTGACCTTGCGACACCCGCGTATTTGCGGGTGTCTAAATTATGACATGGGTGTCAGCGGGTGTCTAAATTATGACATGGGTGTCACCCGCGTATTTGCGGGTGTCTAAATTATGACATGGGTGTCAGCGGGTGTCTAAATTATGACATGGGTGTCAAAGTACTGATTTATAACCCCGTAACAGAGGGAGGCTATCGATGCGGGTGTCAAAGTAATAACTTACACCTCTGCCGTATGCTGCTGCTGCAGCAATGATTTGCAACCTCAGTAATGAAGGAGGCCTATCTCAAATTTGAGTTTTTAGCAGCTTTTTTTCTGCCTGACCTCCGCAGTATACCGGTGTCAAAGCGATGATTTGCAACCTCAGTAATGAAGGGGGGCTATCTCAAATTTGGGTTTTTAGCAGCTTTTTTTCTGCCTGGCCTTCGCAGTATGCCGGTGTCAAAGTGATAATTTACAACCCCGACCACCGCCAATTTGCTTTTTTAGCTGGCTTTTTCCTGCGTAACCTCTGCCGTAGGTATGTGTGGCTGCTACAGTGATAATTTGTAACCCCAGTAACAGAGGGAGCGGGAGGCCATCTCCAATTTCCTTTTTTGGCGGGTTTTTTTCTGCGTGACCTCTGCCGTTTGCAGCTGCTACAGAAATAATTTGCAGCCTCAGTAATAGACGGGGGCTATCGCAAATTTGGCTTGTTAGCTCTTTTTTTCTGCCTGACCTTGCAGTATGCCGGTGTCAAAGTGATAATTTAAATAATTGCAGTAGCAAGGGCAAGGCGAAGGCGCCGGTGTCAAAGTGATAATTTATAGATAATTGCAGTAGCAAGGGCAAGGCGAAGGCGAAGGCGTCGCTTTAGAAGGATTCTTTCTTGCTCCATCTGGTGGCCCTCTCCCTCATCGATCCCTTCGTAGTGCAAGAACTTTTCAGGCGTTATGCCTCTGTATCTAATTATCATGTTAGCCCGTGTTCATTCTTCCGTCCGTCTGGTTCGTTTGCGACGGAGAGCCAGAACTTTGGCTCGCACGTGGAATGCAGCACGAGCTGCGCTGGATGAAGAGCTTGCAAAGATCGATAGCCTGAATCTTCCAAAAGGGGATGAGGCAAAAATTCGTGCATATGAAAAAAGTGGAGATCGTGTCGCTGTGGTTATCGCTCAGGCGTCAGCAGAACGAAACTGCATTGGAGAAAACTACACAGGGGGTGATCGTGATGAGTCGTCATCAACGCGAGATCGAAGGTGCTCTTCTCGGTGCACTATGAGGCGACCAGCACGAGAGCAGGTGGACAAAGAAGAAGGACAACAACGGCCTAAAAGATGTGATGCAGTCGGACACACATCGTCATCAACCACCACGACTAAGAAAGGTTGTTGTAGCCCTCCTGCTCAGGTGCTGAATCAGGAAGAAATAAGTCACGACCCACCAATTGTGTCTTCTAAGGACAAGAACGCCATGGCATCGAAGAAGACTAAAGTTCATCGTTGCGTTTTACTGGAAGACTCTGAGGATGAAGTTAAGGACGTCGAAAGACGATAGAAAAAATGAGCTTCTTGTTGGTCGTACTAGAGAAAGTCAACATATTAGTGATAACAATTCTTCGAAGGCTTCGTAGTGGTATTCTGTGGCGGTATTTCGACCTGTCACTCTACTCTGCTGTTCATGTTGTTGACCACGACGACATCAATGCTAAATGCACGAGATGAATCATGTGTTCAATTATTCCATCAGTGCTTATCGTTATCCTCATTTTTCGGTTAGAAGAATTTTTCTTGAACTTGAAGAATGATTCTTCTAATGTTGGAGCATGTAGAACTTCAAAAGTAGTAGAGCAGGAGAAGGGAGGCGAGCAAGGTCTTGGAGAGGCTCCAAGAACGAGTGAGCACCAAGAGGAGACAAGCAAGAAGAAGATGAAGATTACTGCTGAGCATACCTCCCGTTTACTTGCCGTTGCTTCATCTGAGAGTACTCGTTTGCTGGAAGATGCTGAACATGGTGCTTCTCGTAGCGGTGGAGGTGGTGCTGGAAAGACAGACACGACTTCTAGACGAGGGCAGGAAAGCACTCTCACAACCTTCTTACACAAAGTAGTCGGCTCATGTCCGAAAATTCGAAGTTATGCTGCCGCTGTATGTGGTTTTGTAACTACAGAACTACCCTCCTGATTATCTTGTTCTCGTGATCTAATTTCCAGAGATACAACTACTCTACCACGACGTGATAAATATTATGGTACTGGTAGAATGATCATGTTGTCTCAATTTTATACTTATAGTATACTTACTTACTTACTTACTTACTCATTTCGCTAAAAAATATTTCCAGGAGGTACTACCACGACCGTGGTGCATATCCGTGACTATTCTTCAGCCGTGGGTGAAGTGTATCGATTGATCGGAATAGACACTCTGGAGATGGATCGGATTAGGGAAAAAGCCCGCGAAAAAGGGATCCGTGGCTCGAATGGAGGAACTCTCATGTGGCTACGGGAAGGAGAAGGTACTATGATTATTAGCGAGGCTAGTTAGTAAAGTTGATGAAAAACCTACAATCTAACTCACGCTCCATTATTTGTGGCTATTTGTTCAAGATGTTGTAGTAGAAGGAGTCCTCTCGGCAAGAACTTCATCATTTGATTTCAAGATGTAGCCCTCTCGACAAGAACTTCAACTCGACAACTTTATATGGCAACCTTAAAACGTTATTTTAGCAAAACGTTAAAAGTTGATTTTTTGAAATAGCCGACTAGGTTCCTAAGAAGTCAATTTTTAACGTTTTGCTAAAATAACGTTTTAAGACTGCCATACTTTAACTACAGATGATATACCAGTTGCTATCTTATCCGATGCAGAATTGGAGATGGCTTTAGCAAGTTGTGCAAAAGCGAAGGAGACTCCGAGATTCTGGTTTCAAAGGAAGAAAAATGAATGAGAAGCCTGAAGAAAGTTCTAGTATCCTCAATATATAAAGTCAAAGGAAGAAAAATGAATGAGAAGCCTGACGACCACGACCATCATGTCTCCGTCACGAGGGGGAAAATAGATGAATATGTTGGCAGATGACTTGTTAAAACAGGACCTGGGCCGCCAGGTCAAGAACAAGATGGGGCACTTCGTCTAACTATAATATGCTGTATGTACATTTCAACTTCGTCCTATGATTAGCTCTGATTCTCCTGTGCTGCTGTTCTCTGAAGATCACGTTCACGATCTGAGCAACTCTGATTCTGTGCTGTCCTCTGAGCAAGTTGGATGATCAAGAAAAGCCCCGCCTGTTCCAGTCCTAGTACAACTGGAAAAGATCAAGAAAAGATCCACTTGTTCCAGTCCTAGTACAACTGGAAAAGATCAAGAAAAGATCCACTTGTTCCAGTCCTAGTACAACTGGAAAAGATGAAGAAAAGATCCACTTGTTCCGTCCATCAAGAAGTACAGCAAGGAGATCTAATAGTCAGAAGATCACCCTCACTCTCCGTACTAACTTAATGTTATAGTGATATAATTTTCGAGATTTTTTATCGGGAATAAAGAACGACAACCTACGTACTTCAAAAATCTTCTTCACGACTTCTACCTCACAGCGCTCATCACAAGGAAGTAAAAAAAAGGGTTTAGGTGTAGGGTTATTCTCATCAACAACAAGTTTTTTTTTCTGAAAGAAGCAAACATAACCTCCTTAATAATATCATAGGTATTTTTGATATACGAACAGAAACAAAAGAGGCAAGATGATGCCGTCGCGTCTTTTTCAGAAAGCGAAGCTCTTTGTCGGTCCTCACCGAGCTGCTGGCGTTGGGACGCTTGGTCGCGGTTGCGTGATCTTCTTGCTTGCCAACATGATCAGTGGGGTTAACTCTTATCGCCCCCGCGCCTTGCAGCAAGGACTATCTTCCGCGGCCTTTGTAGACGGGACTATAAACGAAATCCTTGAAAGAAAGGAGAACTTCTTCGGGTGGAACACGACATTTGTGTACTTGGATCTTCGGGATGGTGCAAGTGCAGGAGCGCCTGGAAGTGCAGGATCTGGAAGCTCTGCGCCACAACCTGAAGCAGCCGTTTCAGCGCCACAACCTGAAGCAGCCGCTTCAGTTTCTATGGAGGATACAACTGGAAGCCGTCCAGTTTCTATGGACAGACCAACGCCAACTTCTATCCCTATGAAGATCCTCGACATGTTGCTGCGAGTATTGCAACGGGAAGCAACCCAATCGGAATCGGAGAAACGCAAGTGGAGCAACGTAGTTTTTCTTGTCGGAGGCGAGCACTCAATTTCAGTCAAGAAGTACAGAAATGAGGATTGGAGTCCGAGAGCTTTTAGTCTCCACTATGTCGACCGCCCAGGCCAGGACGGGTCCTGGGAATATGTTTCGCATATTGGGGCTGGGCCTGCAGAATTTTTTTCTTACTATGGCAAGGTTCGCGACAGCCGATATGGGGCCTTTTACCTACCAAAAAATGGGCCGGGGTCGAGGCAGCTATCTTCGTCCGAAATTAAAGATATTGCAATGAGAGTAAGCGATGTCATCGTCAAGGTCGGTCCGACCGTTGACGGACCTCAGGTGGTTGCCCATGTCGCGCTTCCTCGGGATCCTCAAGAGCAGGGTGGAGGGGCCACTACAGAATCCGCGGCATTTCAGATTTCGGAAGGTTTAGAAGCTATGCAAAAAGAGGTTACGGACGGGGTAGCGCCGAAGCTACAGACGATGATATTGAACGCGCAAGAGACGACTGAAAGGCGAAAGGGTCACTTGTTGAGGCGGCCATGGGCTTGGCTTAATAAACGTAGGAATAGTCAGAAAAAGGACGATACCTCTTCCCCGATGATCGAATTGACCCCCATGATCTCGTCGTGAAAATATTTCGCGGTCGAGCTTGCAGGATGACTAGAGTTGCAGGCGAAGCTGGTTCCCTTGAAACTACTACTTCATAGACTGACCGGGGGAATTGAAGAAACATATCGTCCCATGTCTATCGAAAAAAGAACTGACATCATACTCCTGGAGCTGGAGTGAGGTCATTCGTTCACTCACTGAGTCTTTGTTTAGCTGCTACATAGCTTGAGAAGAACGAGCACAACATGATTGTGGTGATGATTAATTTTGGCGTTTTGGATTTTTGGACTTTACTACTACTACACGTACACCTGGGACGAGTAAAGGTAATTATGAGACAAAGCGTCGTGTTCGTATTTCAGCCTTGATCAACGCTGATCTTTCTCGTGCAAGAAGGAGCGCGGCGAAGATGTTTTTAGGCGAGATACAAAAATGCCCAGCATACCTATACTTCTTTACGCTCATGGTCATTCATGATCTAGAAGAAGTAGCACTAGCTTCAGGACGAGATCATATGATGGTGAGTGTATGCATGGGAAGCCTCAACATGCGCCTCGAAGACTTTAATAGGAGAAATACGTACAACGAACACTGATCCACTACAAGATCAAGAGCAACACTGTGAAGATCAAGAGCAACTCTGATTCTGTGCTGTCCTCTGAGCAAGTTGGAGGATCCACTTGAACAACTTGTTTCAGCCCTCCTCAAAGAGATGTTCAAGAAAAGACCCGCTTGCTCCAGTCCTAGTACAACTAGAAAGATCAAGAAAAGCAAAAGATCCACTTGTTCCGTCCATCAAGAAGTACAGCAAGGAGATCTAATAGTCAGAAGATCACCCTCACTCTCCGTACTGAATGGTTCTGGTATTTGGTAACCTGAATTTGATCCTAAGGGAAAACAAGAAGAGAACCAAATACCAGAAACATACACGTACTAACTTAATGTTATATATAATGATATAATTTTCGAGATTTTTTATCTGGAATAAAGAACGCCAACCTACTTCAAAAATCTTCTTCACGACTTCTACCTCACAGCGCTCATCACAACTTGCTTTTCTTCGCTGAAAATAGCTTTGACTTCTGAACTTATACTTTGAAAGGAAATAGTGTCTACTCATAACGTAACTGCTTTTTTTTTTTCACAAGCAGCACGAATCTGATCGCTTTCATCACAAACACTTTTGCGTTCTAAGAAGCCTTCTCGATATATCCAGTAACCTGATCAATCTACCGAGAGTTAATATCAAATATTAAGCAGTACCAAAATTATTGTGAATCTTCACCGGATCCAAAAACGATGAGTCCCTTTCGTGATCGTGGCCGCGGGTGGTGGCGTCGTGAACGATATTCGTTATCTACTCTGGGTGTGCTGCTTTTGATCAAAGCGCTCTTGGGTTCAGATGTTAACTTTTTCGCTGTTGCTGCAAATTGGGGCAGGCACGATGCATCATTAGCACAAGGTGATTTGGAAAGCCATGGACATGGTCGTCGTGATCGGGAAGATGCTGATAGAGGTTCTACTGAAGCAGGAGCACCAGGTGCTCCGACTCAAGAAGAGCAGGCATCTTCTAGGTGGATGTGCGGCGGTGTGGCCCGCTGGTGGAGGAATCATCCAACTATGAGAAAAATAGGGAGAAGACTAGTGATGTCGCTGGCGCTGATGTGGGCCATAGACGAGACTCTTGGTCAGCAAATTGAACTCGGGATCGCGCGCGACGTGGAGCCTTTCCTTCGACATCTGGCTGGAAATGAGCATTTATGGCCGTTGTACAAAGATGAAGAAGACAATGAGATGAATCCCGTGAATCGCGAGGCTCTTGCTTGCGACCCCAGGGGCGAATACGAGGGGCAGGATGAGATGGAGCGCCTCGAAGAATTTGCGCCGGGTGTGCGGTTTAGATTGATGAAGACGAACGAGCAAGAAGGTATAGCTTTTCTGGCGAGGGGTCAACAGGGTAAGCTAGGTAATGGACAAGAAGAGCGATCTTCTCAAAAACAACACGACGCGGCGCCTGACCCAGACGAGGTCCTGCATGGGGAAGAAAAAGAAGATGAGGAAGACAAGGAAGATGATCTCCCGCCCGTTCTTAAGTTGTTTCCGCAAACGATTGATTCTCCATACGACCAGCAGTTCTTTGAGATTTGTCAGCTGGTTGCGACTATATCTGCGCTACAAATTTCCTACAATTATGCCTTGTGGAAGGCAGGGATTCCATATTATCTGTACGCTGTTTTCGATTTCAAAGAGTTTTTCGTCGATTCGCTAGTCCGCAATGAAATCTCTCCGTCTGATACGGGAGACGGTGGGTCAATACCGTTGCACAAAACGTCCCGAGTGAAGCGCGACTCCTTTAGCGAGAACCTGTTCCTCTTTCCACAAGGCATGCATATCCGCGAAAGTTGGGCGAGGAAGGTGCATCGGGACGATATTGGCCAAGGCGCGCCTCTCGTCCGTATCATCAACAACCATTTTTTTGGTCTCACCCACAATTGGCTGTGGAACGGTTTTGTTCCGGACAAACGCCCGAGGGCCCGGTGGATAGAGGATGGCTTTCCGCCGAAAGTAATGGACTTTCAAGTGCACGCGCGCTCTAGCCCATCTTCGGTGAGGCAGCTCTGCCAGGAACCTGACAGAGGAACGGGGGAGCCGGATAAAAAGGGGATGTATGGTGCACAGGGCATACCCGGTTTTCGGGAATTTCAAGCTGAAATTGAGCCAGTTACCACGGCATTCAAACTCTCATCGATAGGGAAAGACTCATTTTGGTATGCGAGCCAAACAGCTACTGGAGCTGCTCATTTCAGGGAGAAGTGGCTCGCAGAGGCCTTCGATACCCTTCGTCGTGAAGGTTGGGTTCTCACAACTGCGCTTCGCGCGAAAAACATATACAAACCTGATGGGCCATTAGGTGTTAAGGCACGGCATTCACTAGATTGACTCTTTGAAAAGGACATGCATCACACGACAGTTACCATGATATATAGCATTGATATTGACGTGAAGACTTCGAACCCCCTGAGAAGTGTGTCGAGTTTTGCGATAAAGACTTGCAGATTCAATTTGAATTGTAAATCATCTTTCTGTTTATTTATCAGAACCTTCAGTTCGAAGCGTCCTCCATTTCTCGTCACAAGATCGAGGATGCAATTTTTTATTTTGGACGATCGTAGCCAGCTCTAGTTTTCGTGAGTCCTCTAAGTTTTATGGGCATTTCGATAAGAAAACCGGGGACTGGGTTATGGATGTCGATTATGAGAATCCAACGAATGGAGTGCAGTGTCTGCCACAGGATGCCTCCAGTCTGATTGACGTGCCACCTGGCTGGAAACCATCTGCAGGAAACGGGGGAAGAGTGGAGTTTACAAACTCGGGTACTATGAGTCTCTCTGTGCTGTTTCTTGTGTGCTTCTTCTATGAATCTCTCTGTGTTTCTTGTGTGCTTGGCAGGTCGCGCTCCTGTCAGGGAAGTATCTATGAGCGTGGCTCTATTTCTGGAGACATTTTTTTAGTTCTTTGATTGTTTACAAACCTTATAATATAATTGAATATATGCTTATGCCTCCCCTGTTCTTCCGCGAAAGCCGTAGATAGCATGATGATGATGTCGGGTTCAGTGTGGCAGTGACTAAAGATGTAGTTGCCATCGTCTTCTTACTTCGATCGTGGTCTCTGTCATCTTTATCATTCTTTATTTCTGATAATTGATTTTTTGACGCATTTTTATTTCTGATTCATCTCTGAAGCTGCCATTTTTCCACTCGTGAATCAGCTCCTTCCGGTGCAGCAACTAGTACGAGGTCGAGTCGGCCAGCTGCGATCTTCGGAGAGACGAACCACGTGGTGGTGATCGCCGATCTCCTCCGCGACGCGGGAGGAAAGCCCACGCATTGGATTCTTTTCAACTCCTGGAAGCCTTGTCCAAGACTGAAAGTTGAGTACGGAAACAACCTTCTTGGACTTATGGACGACGTCTACAAGCTTCGCGCAAACGTACCCAAGCAAGCTCTCGACTGGCTGAAGAAGCGAGGCGACGCGATGGAAGGATTTGTTACAAGATTTCTGGAAGAGGCGGAAGCCCTGGCCGCAGCTGAAGAAGATGAAAGTCGTGCTAAAATTCAAGATCGTGAGCAGGCGGGTGACGGTCAGGACGAGCAAGCGACAGGAGCGAGAGAGCAACAAAATAAATATACAAAAAACAATATTATTAAACAAGGTGCCACAAGATCAAAAAAACAAAAGTCGCGGGCCGCGCGGCCGCGTCAAGCAAGGAATAGATTCAGCCAGGCACAACGGAGGGAGGCAAGAAGAAAGGTAAGGGAGGCTCTTATGGCTGAGCTACAGTTGAGTGATTCTTTGCGGCGAGAACAAGGACAAAGTAGTTTGCGATTCTAATGCACAGAACCAATTTTTAGAGCGTTGCCTAGAAATATGGAACCAATTTTTAGAGCGTGAGTCATATTATGCACAAGGACGATGGTCCTTGTTTGGTTGGGCTCAAAGAGGGAGGAGAAGGCGTGATACTTTGGGCCATGATACGTTTGAGGAGGATCAATGAGATCTCATGTTGAAGCACGTTGCAAACGAGAGTAGTAGTATTATAGTAGACTGACCGGGGGGATTGAAGAAGCATATAGTCCTACTTCTATCGAAAAAAATATACTGACATCAGACTCCTGGAGCTGGAGTGAGGTCATTCATTCACTCACTGAGTCTTTGTTTAGCCGCTACATAGCTCTAGAAGAACAGGCACAGCATGATTGTGGTGATGATTACTTTTGGCGTTTTGGATTTTTGGACTTTACTACTACTACACGTACACCTGGGACGCGGACGAGTAAAGGTAATTATGAGACAAAGCGTCGTGTTCGTATTTCAGCCTCGATCAACGCTGATCTTTCTCGTGTAAGAAGGAGCGCGGCGAAGATGTTTTTCGGCGAGATACAAAAATGCCCAGGCCCAGCATACCTATACAACTTTTTTACGCTCATGATCATTCATGATCTTCTAGAAGAAGTAGCTGCACTAGCTTCAGGACGAGATCATATGATGGTGACTGTATGCATGGGAAGACTCAACATGCGCCTCGAAGACTTTAATAGGAGAAATACGTACAACGAACACTGATCCACAAGATCAAGAGCAACACTCCTGTTCGGAAGATCATGATCTGATATAAGGAGGATCCTGTCTGAAGATGACGATCTAATAAAACAAGATCATCTACATCTACTTAGAGGAAGCAATATTCTACGACCACCTACTTCGTTCCTTCTCTTGAAGAAGAGGAAGATCCTTCTTTCATTCTACGACCACCTACTTCGTTCCTTCTCTTGAAGAAGAGGAAGATCCTTCTTTTATAACTACGACCACCTACTTCGTTCCTTCTCTTGAAGAAGAGGAAGATCCTTCTTTTATAACTACATGAGAGCGACTCCTTATTCCTCGAAAGAAACATCCAGAGAATAATCGCCTCAAAAACACAGTAGGTAAAAGTGAAGATCGCTTTTTTCTTCTGAAAGTAGAGGAAATTGCTTCGAATAGGCTAAGACTATCTTTTCTTTTTTTATACAACATCAATATCAAAGGCTTTCGCTTTCTACAAAAACAAAGTTTGCTACCTCTCAGTAACGTCAAATAATAGAGAAGCTACCCCATAGTTTCTATTCCGTAACATCTCGTATTTGCAAATCCGAGTTGACTAGCAACAGCATCATCAGCGCCATACATCCTCATCCTGCGCACCATACTATCATTTAAGTAGCAACCAACTAATAGGTGTAACAACAACAAGAGCAAGAAGCATCAACAACAAGTTCATCCACCTGATTACTATTACAACAACAAGAGCAAGAAGCATCAACAACAAGTTCATCCACCTGATTACTATTACTTCTATTAGTACTTCAAAAGATGAAGTGCTTTCTCGGTCCTCGTGGAGCTGGCGCTCCGTTGACCGCTCTGACGGCCTACTTGCACGCTACCTACATGGCGACTGGCTGTGAAGCAGCGATCCTAGGTCGAGGCAGGTTCTTCTCATCTGCAGCGCGTCAGGGAGCAGAAGGGGGCGATATGATCGAATTGGCCGACTTTTCGGCCGGAAAAGCTACTGCATCTCCCCCTCGACATATTCCTGCTGCACTTCTTGAAAAAGTTGCAGGCGAAGCTGGTCTCCTTGAAACTACTTATAAGGGACTCCTCGAGAAGAAAAACAAAAAGGGTGCAGAGAAAACATTCGTATATGTTTCTCGAGGAACAACTAGTTGTTGTACAGCAGATGATCAAGATCATAAAAATGAAGAGTCGTTCCAGCAGATGGTAAAAAAGCTTCTGGACGTCGAGTCAAACGCGTGGCATTACCATAAGAACTTGGTCTTTCTTGTCGAAGGTCGTCGACAACCTCAACAGGATCAAGGAGAAGGAGTTGAAGTCAGAACAACAACATCGGCACCATGCGGAGCATCTGGTCCGAGCAAGAAATTGGATGCGGCCTACGCGTATGTGGACACGAAAACAAACGAGGGAGGTTTTTTCGCAAATCTTGGACTAACCGAAGAGCAGAAGGACTTCTTGATGAAGAGTGAAATGCAATTAGAGCCGACTCAAGACCGGCGGAGCAGTGTAAGTGACATCCTTGTGACAGGATTCGAGTACGTGCCATGCTCTTCCGCTACTACGTCAGAGCCCTCCTCGCAGCAGCACTACAATCTTCGGACTCATGCAGCGCTTGGGATTCACCTCTTTTCAGACGGGGTCAAGCGAATTTTCTCACGTCCCCAAAACACTAAAACCACGACCTTTGTTGTAGGAGCTATTGCAGGGGACGAGGAGCAGAAGGTCGCGGACGAGGCAACAAGAATGAAGATGATTACTGAACAAGAACATGCTGGAAAGGTAGCAGAGATGATTAAAAAATTACTCTCACGACACGAGGGCTACCTACGAACAAAGAAGCAGCTAGAGCTTGAGACGGGATGGTGGAATCAGGTTGCTCGTTGGTTTCAACGAGGGGAGGGAAGGCGTGAGACTTCGGGACCTGTGGTTGGCGAGGATCAATGAGATCTCATGAAGCGCGTTGCAGACGAGAGTAGTAGTATTATAGTAGACTGACCGGGGGGATTGAAGAAGCGTAGAGTCCTACTTCTATCGAAAAAAATATACTGACATCAGACTCCTGGAGCTGGAGTGAGGTCATTCATTCACTCACTGAGTCTTTGCTTAACTGCTACATAGCTCTAGGAGAACAGGCACAACATGAATGTGATGATTGATGCTGATTACTTTTGGCGTTTTGCTGGTGTTTTGGATGGCTGCGTTACTACTTATACCCCGTGCATGTTCGTGGGTAACTGATAGTGGAACTGGGAGTAAAAAGGATATTGATCGAAATACTAGAATGCTGGCGTTTGGAACTGCTGGAAGTAGAGATTAGACGATGACCTGAGGACTGAGTTGAAACCTAGTAGAGCAGGTTGCCCAGGATCTAACCGAACTCTGGAAGCCATGCTCTGTTGCGTTATCTTCGTTTTTTAATGGGAATTTCAAACTTTTCATAACAGAAACAGGAGGGTTAGATAGCGACGCCGTCAGTGCTGAGGCGAAGGCCGTTGGGATATCAACGGGCGAGTGATGTTTTCAGGCACGTCCTGGCTTATCATGCCAAATAGTCTCTTTCTTTTCCATTCTTGAGTATGCTAAGGCAGTTAAAGAGTGGCGCACTTTCGAAGATTGAAAAAGCGGAAAAAAAGCATGGCTTGCCTAGAAATGAACGCTCCCACACGGCCTTCGCGGGTCTTCGGTTGCCTACAATAGAATGAAACGGATCGAGGATGTTGGAGAGATAACATGGTCAGAACGCCTGAAAATGTCAACGGCGAATGAAATACGGAGAGACCCCCAAAGGGGCGGCCCCCTAGAGAGATACCCAAAGACCCCCAAAAATTGAAAGCAAGAAGGGAGTGCAGTGAGTGAGAGAGTGATCCCCAAAGATCATTCCCAAAAATGAACTACGAAAAAGCGCAAGGCGTTGAGTAAACAGCTCGGCTCCCCTTAAGATCTCAGATGCCTGACTGGTCTCGGCTGGTCTTGAAAATGTTCTTACAACTCTTATGGTACTAAGGAAACAGATTTCAACTCTCCACATCCCCAAATGAGAGGCTTGATCTCTCAATAATAGGCTTGATCGGATGCCTCTCTGGCACTCAACATTTCGTTCGTTTTTTTTCAAAAATATGGGATCTCGCGTGTTATAGCGCGGTTTTGCGCTTTTTCCAAGGGGCTGGGAGATCTGGGACCCTTAGAGCCACTCTCCGAACCGTGTTGGCGCGTTTAGTGGCTCTAGGGGTCCACCGATTGACTAGGGCATCGACCTTGCTCTTTGTCTTGTGGTTGCGTTTAGTCGTGCTTAATGGTCACCAAGGTGGCCAAAATAGCATTGGGAGCGCTGGCCTTTTGTGTTTCTGTGTGTGGTTTTGACAGGGTGTTGTCAGGGTTATACGCCTAAGCACACGTCTTTGGTGGCCTTGTATGGCTTGCGTGGCGTTCCTACGGGAGGCCAAGGCGAGCCGTCGCCGCCTCGTGGACGTTAACGCGCCATTTCGAGCTACCGTGGCTCGAGATGTTGCCCTAAAGTCCTTTCAAGAGGATCAATGTCTTGCGTGGGCGTTAGGACTTCTTTCCCCGCCTTGGGTGTGCGAGATGAGGCCTTAACGTCCACGCCCCTGCCCTGTGAAGAACAGCGTATGTGTAGAGCGCCACGACACGCTTGTCAAGCCCTCGCATCTCTCTCTGATTAAAATTGTACAGGTCCAGACCCAGACAATAGGAGGCTACTCGCCCAGAGCATTCAGCCCGCAAAAAACAAAAAGAAAAGCAGTGTCGTACATTCCCGGGCAAGCCTTAAGGGACCACGAATACAAACGGCGCGTTGCGCAAATTGTGGCGAAAGCCTCCTCCCTAGCCCAGGACCGTTGGGGGTGCGGATGAAATCGCCGATATGCACCGTGGGCCACTCCGGTTGCTTCGGTTGCTGTTTGGGGTGCGGATAAAATCGCCGATATGCACCGCCGTCGCGCTTGGGCCAAGGGCCTCCTGGAAGTTAGCACTTTGGAACCTTCGCTGGCCAATGCTGGCGGTAAGGCCCTCCTTGAAGCCATGAAGGCGACCGGTATGCAAGACTTGTAGCATGCGGCTTCCCTGCACAGTAGCCGCTTGGAGTTCATGGACTACAAAGCAAAAAGGACGATCCCCACGGCGCTACGAGTCTTGCGGAGGATATTTCTAGAGCAAAAGAAAACTGACGAAATTGACATGATGTCCGCGCACACAGCTTCAGCAACGACGTCCACGAAAACGCCGAAGAAACAGGTGAGCACCGAGCAACGCCTCAAGGAACTGTCAGGAATCTATCGAGCAACAGGTGAGAGAAGCGCTCGCCAAGTCTGGCGTGGATGGTGTAGCGTTAGAGCGGCGCACTGCGCTGGAGGCTGATGCAGCTCTCAAGGAGGCCACGTTGCCGCCGACGCAGTTCATTTGCAAAAGTTTCTGGTCGCCTATGCCGTGGCGAAGGAGGACACGGATCTGGGCATGCGCCTTGCAACGTTACTGGCAAACTCCATCGGAAAACTCCATCGGCGGTTTAATCAAGACATAGATATGCTCTGTTACCAAGTAAGAAGAAAGAGACACTGAAAACAGACGAGGAATTCGTCTACTCATAAAGTTATACTAAAGGTGGAAAAGGACTCATTACCGGCGAAAAATATAATATGGATAATGATAATAATAATAATAATTATGATTGTACAACTAGCACGACTGGAACTGATTACGTTCTCGTTCATTCATCTACGAGGCCGTGGCGTTCTTGTACATGACTGTTGTTCTTGTTGGTACTATTCGGGTCGGTGTCAATTCGGCGTTCACGTGGTTCTGTGAGGCATCGGGTGTATTTCTTCTGGTCATCGTCGAATCGTCATCTTCACATATTCATCATCATCTTCACATATTCATCATCATCATCATCATCATCATCATCATCATCATCATCATCATCATCGTCGCTGCTCGACGAGAGGACCGAGAGACGACACAAGCACGAGCGCGCTCAATGGTGGACCATCATCATGGTGCGTTCTTGCCGGAAGTTGAGAGAGGACGTCGACATATGTAGAAATATTATCTGCTGGAGAAACACAACAAGTGTTGTGACATGATAGTAGTCTCTACAACCAGCGGTTGTAGACTATTCATCGTGCTCACAACTGAAAGCTGTAGCCATCTAACAAGATTCCATTTTACACCTTGGTCGTGCCGGTTCCGCAAGAGTTGCTTTCGCACTACTGCAAATATGAACAAGACCTGACTGCAAATATGAACAACAAGATTGATTGATTAATTTCGCCTCTTGTTCCTCACCGCTGCTCGGCTACACTAGAGACATGCAGAGCCGCGTCTTTCGCCTCCTGTTCCTGACTGCTGCTCGGACTAGAAACATGAAGAGCAGTCGTCCCTTGGTCTTCCGCCTCCTGTTCCTGACCGCTGCTCGGCTACTTTTCCTTTACCTTATTCACGGAGAAGAAGCAGGTGCTCGGCACGCATGTTTTGGCATGGGCAACGATTGGATGGAAGCGCAATGCTGCAACACAGCCTCATACGGTCCCCGCGGTCTCCGTCTTTGCTTTCAGAATGCGCTTTCGTTCGAATTTTGCTGTGCGCATATCAAGAATGAAGATGCTGCATTTGGAACAAGTGCAAGTGGTGGAAGTAAAAATACAGGAGGGACATCGACTTCTACTTCAGCAACATCATCAAGCGGGACGCGTACTTCTTCATCTAGTCTTGAAGAAGATGGAGCAGCGTCTAGTTCGTCTACTTCAGATGAAACGTCAGCTTCTGCCTCACGACTCTCAACACACAGAGAGGCAGACGCACAGCTGCACACAGAGGAGCACGAGGGAATAAAATATCTCGAAATAGCGGATCCACAGCAAGGGTTTTTAGATGGTTGCTCCTCTGTAATGACGTGGATTCCCATGATGCATGCGGTAATGTTACTTTCGAGTGTGTCTTACAGTACAAGCACAGGCGAAGTTGAGAAAAACTCAGACCGAGACGCGATAATATCAAGCTTCTACTACAACGATGCGGAAGAAGGATCAAGCTCAAGGAGTGATCAACGGCAAGAAGAAGGAAAAGAACAAGAGGTAGGAAAAGAACAAGAGGTAGCTATAGAAGAAGGGCCTGCGAATCCGATAGAGGCTCAAGGAGTGATCATAGACGATGGTCCTGCTGCACATGGAGATAAAGGTACACAAGTTGAGTTAAGGCCGCCAGTTGTACAACTAGTACCGCATGATTATGTGCAAAGGCAAAGGCATCCTGCTTCATCTACTATTTGTAAATGTTGTTGTCGTGCGGAAGCTGCGGAGTATTCATCTTCTTGCTCTTGGCTCAACAGAAAATTTGAATTTGTTTATGGTTCTTTGAATGCAGAGGAAAGATGAACAAGTAATACGGCGCATGATCATGCCAAGTAGCAGGTCCTCGTTGCCTCCCCGTACTTCTTCTAGGCCTTGTAGTACCACCAATCGCTCTAAAAATAGAGGAGCCGCTCGAAAGAGATAGGTGCGGAAAAAATGTAAGTCTCCTAAGAAGTCGAAGTACTTCTTGAGTACTTCTTGATCCGTAGTCCTTCTTGATCCGTTGATATGCGTATACCACAAGCATGTGGTCCAAGAACTGCAACCAAGACCAACATTATTTGTTCTTTATGAAAGATTTAAACAAGATTTCATCTAACTCAGCCACCAGCCATCGACAGGCTTGTCCGTGTCTCCAGTCCAAGGCCCCTTACCGACAGACGTTCAATGGCGAGCGGCGCAGATCGAACGCTTAGTTCAAGAAAGACTCGGTTTTAGTATGCCTCACTTACATCGCGCAGTCATGTTAAGGCCCGACCACCTGCCGCTAGTAGCATTGTTAGATATGTTGTACCTATACGATAGATACCACTCATTGAGAGCGAAGATATGGGAATGTCGTTCCACCTAAGTAAGGAGGGCCTAAATGAGGGGAACGACATTCCCTTATCGACGTTCTCAATGAGTGGAAGCATTCTGTTGCTGCATCCACCTCAGCCTCAGATCTACATGAGACGTCCCTGGCTTCTTTTTCACGGGAAGAAAGGAGCGTCCCAGCACTGCTGTGTCAATTAAGGAATAAGATGTGACGCGTCAGCGCTTCTAAGCATGGACTATTTCCGCGTAGGGAGACTAGATCTTGCTGTCATTTCCATGTTAGGAGACGTGATTCGGCTGTTTCCCTACGCCTTCTCGCGGTGTCCCCTCGTAACGGCAGTGACAGTCTTACTCAAGTTAAGAACTCCTCATCATGGTACTTCTCTTGTTTCTTCACGTTGAAAATATCAAGAATTTTTTTCAACTTGAGGATCATAGTACAATTTGGAAGTAGTAGTAGTAGTAGACCAGCCCACGTGTTGAACAAGTTAAACTGAAACAAGTAGTACGCCCTTACTCCCGCAGAGTAGAAGATCGCGCAAAGAAGTTGTTTCTAACTATAGTCCATCAACTTGGGGGTCAGGATTTCGCGTCGGCAGTGGAAATGTACGACTCTATAGTGCTTCTTGTTGCAGAGGCTTTACGTGACGAAAAAGTGCCTTCGCTTGAAGCATGGGGTTGGGACACGTTGAAAGCCAGGTTTCATCCAGTAAATACACGCAGTTTTCTTAATAGGACAACTACAACGACCACAAGGATGAGATCAATAAGAAGTACTGGTAGTACGAGTTCTTGTAGTACGCGTCCTAGTACGACGAGTTGTAGTACTTCATCTTCAAGAGCTGTTGAGACACGCATGAGTGGGACGATTTTTACACCTTCTAGAAGTGCTCGTGCGAGTGCTACTACAAGTACCCATCTGACAACAAGAAGGACAATAGGTCTGAAAGAGCTGGCGTTTCACAATTACCTTTCTTTTGCGGAGTCCGTGATGTGCTGTGACTTTATGCCGCGTTTGCGAGAAGGACTACGAGGCTTGGAAATGATTATACCTTCAACAACTTCTAGTATTGCTATAGCTCCTGTGGTGGCACCACAACCACACTTGACGTCGGTGACCACTACGACTGCATCGTCTGGCTTATTTTCTGATGAAGTGGAACCTCTACAACCTGTTTCTTCTGCGACGACTTCTGCCACAAGAACTTCGTCTTCTGTGATTTCGATTTTCACAGGATTTCGACAGGCACAGACGAGTAAGGCCGCTGATTCCTCCGTGGTATCACTTCCTGATGGTCGTTTTTCTCTCTTAACACAGCGACCGACAGTGGATGTTGTCATTCCCTATTGCTGCGAGGAAATCCTGGAATTGGATGTAGCACTCCTAAGCGTAACGCGTTTTTTCATATATGACATTTGCGGTTGCAGCCTCGAAAAATTGCAGAAAGCATTGAAGGACTGGAATCCCGGTAAGACGTTCGATGTGAAAGAAATAGGCCCAGAAGAAGATCAGGGAAAGGGAATGGAAAGAAATAATAGGTGCGGAAGATCAACAGAGGTACACCATCGCGCGGATCTTCAAGTAGATTCAAACATCTCTTCCTCATCTTCCTCCAGAACAAAAAATTCTTCTACAATCAACAACATCTACTATGATACGTCCTTAACAGAAAGTGTTCCGAGTGGTGAAATAGTGGGTTACTTCTTCCACATATGGAAAAATTACGATGATCTGTCGGATTTGACGATTTTTTTGCATCCAGATTACAAGGAGCATGTCCGGGAAGCTGTGCTTGAGCGCTTAGCGGTGGCAATAAACGGGAACCTGACGTGGAATCATCAGACTTTACGTTGAGGATCTTCGTGGTGAATCGGTCGTGTCCATCTTCATGGAGATGGGGGAAGGTAGAAGTTTCTCTTTGATAAGTAGAGGATAAGCTCTATCTTGGGTAGCAACACTTAGTCTTAGAGTCTATGCCTAAGAAACCAGTTGTACTAGTGTTGCTCTTACACGACTTCGTCCTGCTCTAGTACTTGCTGTCGCTCCACCTCCCTCATCCTCCACCTCCCCACTCTCTCACACACAACGACAACCTAGTACACAAGCTCTACTAGCTCTTCTAAGTACCATTCCCTTTTGCTCTCTTCAGAATGTCAACAATGTTCTCTCTACACTAGCTCATGCTTTTGCTCTCTTAATAAGAATGTCAATGTGAATGTTTCTTGTAGTTCCAGCACTAATTTTCCACTTTATGTATCTTGGATGGCGTCATGAGAACCCGGTGGTCCCTGGTGGGAGAGTGGGCCCTCATTGGAGTCGACACTGCCCCCACTACGAACGAAGTACGGGACGTCCTCTCACGCCCTGTCTTAAGGCTACTTGTTATTGTCTACTATATTGATTGTACTATATTCTCTTAATTCTCCATATTAATTCATTCTCTATGTTGTATCCATTTTATTCTCTCCATATTAATTCATTCTCTATGTTGTATCCATTTTCTCCATATATCTCTCGAGGCTCGCTGAGAAGGATTCACAACCTAGCCTAACCCTCAGTGCTCGTTGTATCAGTATCTCTCAGTTCTCAGTGCTGGTGCTCGTTCTATCTCTCAGTCCTCGTACTTGTTTATCTGGTAACAATTCTCTATCTCTCAGTGCAGCAGGGCTCGATCTCGATGTGCAGGGTTCACAACCTAACCTCTATCTCTCAGTCCTCGTCTCGGGCACTTAATATCTCACACTTACCACGTTACTCATATAATTGAGTTTGCGAAACATCTTCTTTGGTTCCCTTTTGGCGAGTCCTTTAAAGGAAGGAAAATTTCTTTAGAGCATGATGCTTCTCATGAAGATCATGAATAAGGTCTAATTGTCGCTTCGATAATCTCGCATTTGCGAACGTGGTGCGTCGTGTGAGTCGCAACGTCGTTGGTGATTATAATCTTAAGGGTTGTAGAGATTTTTCAAATAATGGCGAACGAAGGTTGTAGAAGAACAAGATCAGGTGTAAAAACTGACTTCTTCTAAATATCCTGAGCTTCTACGAAGGATCTGGCGGATCCTTTTTCAAGAGGAATTTGACACCAGGGTAGACGACTTTGGGGGATATGATTTTAACCAATTTCTGGTCAGTCGTGAGCGAGTTCACGAATCAGGTGCTCGGTCCTGGTACAAGCATGTGGCTTATCAACTTTAAGAGGAGCAGATGATGAAGGGAATGATAGTGAAAAAAAAGGAATGTTGATATGTACTACGTAGTGAAGTGAATGTAGTAAGAGATGAGTAGAATAAAAATCAATTATAGAGTTTCTTTATTTACTTTTACTGACCTACGGTTTCGGTTGTTTGGGTTGGGACTGGGATAAAATATAAAAATGAGAGTGCAAATGGCTTTTCCTCCCTAACCCCAAGTAAACCACAGTGCTCCTTTAGAGATTATCATATTCTAGTGCAGGGTTAGACTAATCTAATAGTCGCAAGCGTTAGAAAGCTACCGCGACCTGCGCACTACTAGTACAACATTGGCGGGAACGACGAGAAGCAGGAGATTCTCACGACGTTCGCATACAACTGAAGCAACTTCAGTAGAGAAGAGAAAAACTTCTAGGAGGACATCAAGATCAACATCTTCAAGAAGAACGTCAAGAAGAAGTAAACGAGCAAGGAGTGCTGGTAGTAGAGGCAGTAGAACAAGAGAACTGCAACAAACTGATGAGGAACTGCAAGAACTGGACAAACTACCTGCCTTCTCTACTGAGCGGGAAGAGGATGACGAGGATCATGATGAACAAGATCGAGAAGATGAAGATGATGAACCTAGTAGAAGACATGAGCATGAGCACTCAACAGTAAGAAGAAGTAGAAGACACCCAACAGTGGAAACGTTTGTATCAGAACGGGTAGATCTTACACCAGGAACTAAGTTCAATAAAGGAGTGTGCATATGGTTCGAACACCTCTGGCATCTGATTTTTGGAGACGAGGAGGCTAGATGGCGACCCAAATCCGAAAGACACGATGTTTTCCTTCATGAATCGACTTCCGAATCTTCTGAGGAAAGACACGATCATGAATCCGGCTCCGCGTCGACGAACAACTACGAAAGCAATGTGGTAACAACTGCGAACGATGTGGTAACAGCTCAGTCTGATCTGAGGTGGAAAGCAGAACAAGAGTCCTCCAGGAGAAAGATTATGGTTATGCCACGTTAGAGATAAGTTAAAGTTTCAAAAGTTTAAATTTAATATGAGAATATCTGCTACTTCGGCAACTCAACACCACGTACACGTACTTAAAAGTAGTTATCTTCTTCTGCAAGTGCAATCAGATAGTTCCTCTGTGGTCAGATAGAAGTTCCTCTGTAGTATATAGATCAGATAGTTCCTCTGTAGTATATAGATCAGATAGTTCCTCTGTAGTATATAGATCAGATATATCGCGAGAAAAAACGTTATCATTATCGTTTTTTTGAATTTCTCAGAAAAGCATGACATGGAGCACTGCGATCCTGGGGCTTTTCGCCTTGCGATGGGCAAGCCGGCCCTCCCTCCACGAGGTGCCGCAGCAGACGCTGCGCTCCTCCTCCCATTGGCGCGGCCCTTCACTCATGGCGGGGCTTCATGGTACCGCTAAGCTCAAAGGCCGCGACCTCCGCTTACGCACGCCCGTGGGGCAGTGGCGTGGCCTGGCCCTGCAAACTTATCCGCAAAAGTAGCACACCGCGGGAACCAAGCGCGGCGCACTCGGAAAGCAGCCCCGCTGGCAATCGTTGGGGCGATTCCTGGGGGCAAGCAATATGAAACGCCAAGCCGATCGAATGGAAGCCGCGACGCCACTTCGCTCAAGCTCCAAGGAGGCGAGGAGACGACCGAGAGCCGCAGACGCGCGAGCGGCTGAAGGGGTCAGTTGGAGGGGGTGTTTGAGGGGGGTCCTTGTTTTCAGGGACCCCATTTGATAAGACTTCTGGCGCCCGACAGATAGGCGATAAGGCTTCTGGCGCCCGACAGTCTTCGCCGAAGCCCAGAAACACACTCTAAATTTTCAGAACCTCGAGGGGCAAGCGGGTGACAGGTGGGCGCCTTTTCTGCTTGCTCGTTATCGCGTTTTTGGCGAGTGTTTGGAGGGGTCGGCGGAGGGGGGCGGCGGACCACCTCCGGCCCGGCTAGAGGACCAGAGCGGCCACAGCAGAAAGGAGGCCGAGGCGCTAGAGGTCGGAGGAGGTGGGGCGCCAGAGGTGGCGGAGCAGCCGCAAGCAGCAGGGCTGCAGGCCATCCCCTGACACTCGGGCCCCAGATTCGCGAGGGGACGAGGAAACAAGCTACACGCACGCGCGTCTGCCATTGCTGGAAGCGCCTCCCGGAGAGCGCAGCACCACCCAGCAGCCAGAGCAGGACAGCAGCGCGCGCGGCGCCGCTGTTTTGTTGTCCGAGTCATGGGAAGCGCAGCCCACCCACAGACGCGCCAAGAGGAAGCGGCGAACGCTGGCGCCCCTCCATTCTTATGCCCACGCGCACAGCGTCCCGCCAATGCCTGGGATTTGTTATCCCAATCTGAAAAAATCAAAAAAACGATAATGATAACACTTTTGCCTGCGATAAGATAGTTCCTGTGATGTAGTCCATGTCCTGTGTCTCGTCTAAACTACTCAATCGAGGACCTAGTAAAACTTTTCTGACTGCGAGCGAAATTGTAGCGCGGATTCCATATCGTGCAGTGGTCGACTTCGAACTTGCTGAGAAGGAGGACATTGACTTAAGAAGAAGCACTCGTAAAAAATATCAGAATAAATTCAAGTTATACTTATACTCCACCTTCAAGAACGTTATACTTATACATAGAATCCACTCGTAAAAAATATCAGAATCCACCTTCAAGAACTAGAACACTTTCACTCTCTCGTCCCGTAGTCGTACGCAGAACAAATTCAGCACTTATTATCTTTATCTACTCATCATGCTCTAAGAGGAACTTTTTCGGACGGCGCCAGCAGGAAAAAATCGAAGAAACTTCTAGCAGAGACGCGTCGCTATCTATCTCATACGAGATGGGACGATGTTTCTCTGCCATTGGCGTTTCGTTCCTACGTGGATAGCGTTCAAATGCACAAGTATTATGGTGCTGAATCAGTCGACGAATTGTCTACTTCTATTAAATACCACCTTTAATAGCTACTCTAGTAAAGTTAATCTAAATCAAAATCTATCGAATAAACTAATTATAATGATAATTGCATTTTCGTTCTTCCTTGTTGTGGGTGAGTGGGTGCGTCACGAAGATTCTTCATGTTCATCAGACTCAGAGACAGAGGTTTACTACTTTTATCAGCTGCTATAACTGCAACTGCTCTACCTCTTCTAACGAAATCTGCTCAGGGCAAACGAGTCGTGTGCCTACTTGAATAAATGCTTGCCGGAAATCAGGATGATGCTGTAGACGGCATCGAGAAGCTGCCTCATCGAGTTTGATTCTGATTTTTTGAAGAAGATGCTTTAAATTGATGAAGAAGATGCCCTGATTTGTGCTGAAGATGCTTTGAAGAAGATGCTTTGAAGATGAGCATTCAAGCATAAGGCTCACGACTCAAAAATTCTGATGATTGTCTCACTCTTGCTTCATCGGGAAACTCCAGCAGCGGTTGTTGTTCTTGTTCTTGTTCTGGAGAAACATGATTCTGGATCGTCATAATCTGAAACTGAAGGTAGGACAAGACGAAGTTGATGAACAAGAAGTAGTGCATGATGACAGCAGAACAGCGGGCGCAGAATATCTCGTCCTCCTTGAGCAGGAGTGCTGTATAAGCGGTGAAATCGAGCTCCAGCGAAACGCAATCCACAGCATCATACCCAGCAGCTTACTACGCGGAATCGGTAGCTGCGCCGCAATGGCCGGGATATGACGCGGCTTCTACGTTGCCAGGGTTGACCGCGACTGCGTCAGGCCGCAAATCACGGAGGGCGAACGGCATCAGCGTGGAGAGTCCACACCTCGAACGAGGACCAACAGACGCCAACGTACAGGGGACTCGCCTGTATGCTGGCTTTTCCGCGCGATTGTTTCTCGCGTTCGGCGCCTCGTCGCAGATGTTTGGTGGCCGATGCAGCGCAACCCGGTGCCGCGCACGGGCTATCGCAGTCGTGTAAGACGACGCCAGACGCACCGAAAGAGACCAAGACAGCGGGCAAGAACCCTACCCCGAGATCCGACAAGAGCGGCGGCGCACCTGTTACGGTTCAACCAATTCGACTCGCAAGCGCGAGCACGAAGAGCGCAATGCAGAGGGTGCGCAGCAGAAAAAGCCTCGGTTGAGCGGTGCAAGCGATCGTCCGGGGCGAAGACCCGAGGATACCTCCCCTCGCTCGGAGAAGAATCGTCGAAGCAGAGGCCGGCGCGATCGTCGCGAGCGGCGTCGTGATCGGAGCCGTCGTTGTTGAAGCTCCTGCTGAGAAGGAACGACCGCGAAGGCGGTTGGATCGGAGGAGGCGACTCTGTACCTTTTTGACGGGCGCGCCCATGATACAAGGAGGCTAATGCACTCCACCTGTTGCCAGTTTGCGAACTGGATAACACTGAGGCCACAGCCTTAGGATACAAAAGAAAAGGCGGGGGCTCCTCTGAGTCTGAGTCCGAACCCCATCTCCAAGCATCACATTGTGATCCCCCCATGTTCAGCAGATGATCTCAAGGCATATTAGAGGTTGATCATGATGATAGAAGGCCGAGTCTTGGTTCGTGATGCCTCCTTTCGTTTTATAAAATTGGAAGATCTTATTTGTGCAGCATGAAGATCTAGGTCAAACGCTGCAGGATCATTCCTGAACAAGATCAGGATCAAACACTGAATATAACTACACCACAAACTACAGCTCGTCTTCGTCGTAGGAGTCATAGGATCAGAGAAGATCCTACGAATGCGTCATACGGTTTTTACAGCTCAGCAATCTTGTTCTAACTTCTTCTAGGAATAAACACAACAGCAGCCTTCAAAAGTATCTTTTTTCTCGAAAGAGCGCTTTCTAAGACTAACTAGAACTACGGAGTTGTTGTATAAGATAACTAGTGTTCTACTACAGAAATAGAGCACGAACTGTTCTTCCCCTAGTACAGCCTCGTTGTCGTTTTGATTTTTTCTCAAGGAAAACCAAAAGAGCCTTACTTCTAGAAAAACTGTTGCAGCTTAAAAGTAGAGCAAGATCATAAGCACTACGCTTTTTTGTTGTTCGTAGGTAATATCTCAATCAAGAACAGGAAAAATGTCTTCGACGTCTTCTCGTCGCATGGTACTGCCCTCGCTTGTTGTAGGCTTTTGTTGTCTGCAACTTGCTGAGGCGACAACTATTCCGGGAACCAAGGGCGCCGGCGCGGGCCAGGTGAAGCAGCTTTCTCTAGCAGCGAAGTGCGCAGGTCTTCTCTGCTTGAGCATGCAAGGGACTCCAGCCGGCGCTGGTATCTCACTTAGCAATACCGGAAGCAACTGTACTAACGCCACTACCACCACTTCTGAGACCGCTGCTGACGCTTCTGGTATGTACACAAAGACTCTTGCCGAAATGGGCATGATGGACGGAGACGGGGACAATTCCACCATCACGATGCCTTTCTTGTCTCCCGCTTCTTGTGGCGAAAATCCTGGTTGCGCGAGAGCTCACTTGTCAGGTGATTGTTGTCCCACGGGAGATGGAATCTACCTCGGCTGCTGCGGTGCTCCTCCTTCTCCCGGTCCTGCTCCTCCTTCTCCCGGTCCTGCTCCTCCAGCGCCGCCAGCTCCAGCTCCTCCAGCTCCACAACCTTCTCCGAGCCCTCCTGGTCCAGCTCCGCACCCAGCGCCTCCCGGAGAGCGATTCAAGCTGGCCGCCAATTGCGCTGGAGGCCTGGATGCATTCATGGAGTGTTTTGAGGGGTGGAAGTACCACTTGGAAACGCAAGCGGACCCAACTGGCGGTTCGGTCGCCTACGGCCGTGGCTGGGAAATGAGGGATCAATTGATTAAGGAACTTCCGGCTGAAAAAGACGAGCGCGTCGCCGATGGAGTCGTAGGGCCTCGTGTCGAAATCGGTTTCAAAAAAGGTGCTCCCTTTTGGTATGGGCCCTACCCCTATCGGCCTGCTATCCGTATGGCCACAAAGTTGGCTTTCGGTCCTGGATCTTTGTTTGTCTTTGACATAGAGCGCATGCCTGTTGGCGATGGAACTTGGCCCGCGTACTGGACTACGGGCGCCGCTGGCTACCCCTTCCCGGAACAGAGTCCCGCACAGTGGCCCAAATTAGGCGAGATCGACCTGATGGAGCACAATCACGGTGGACCCGATCAGGAGGTCCAATACCACGAAGGTATGGTGTCGACACTTCACACACTTCCTGGGTGTAGGATGGACTCCGTTCCTGAGATTTTCCCGAACGGAGACTGCGAGTTCGGCATGGGATGTGGAGTGCAAACCGAACGTCCAGGCACCACTACCCAGAAAGTTCCGAGTGGCAACCGGTTCAACTATGAGAAAGGAGGGATTCACGTGATGTCTTTTGAAGCCTATGGGGATGAAGAGACCGGTGCGCCACCCGCGATCAAGATGTGGTGGATTCCACGCAAGATCGCTGATACATTCTCGGAAAAAGAAAAGCAAGACGGCAAGTTCTGGGAACAACGGCTCTACGGAACTGGACCGGGAGCCTCTTCTTCCGGAGAACACCAACAAGGAGAACCTCAACAAGACAAGCCGTCCTCTGCAGAAGGGGTCTCGTCCTCTTCTTCTTCCTCTTCTTCTGGAGCAGCAGCAGGAGGAGACTTGGAGAAGCCTTACGTGGTTTTTCCTATGGGCACGGACAACTGTCCGTTAAAGGAATTTTGGGGTGACCAAACTGTAATCATCAATACTGATTTTTGTGGTTCTATGGCAGGGAATACCTGGAAGGCTCAGTCTCCGGAGCCGGGTGCTGGGATGAAGGAGTGCCAGAAGGCAGTCGGAAGTGACGATTACGCAAAGGAGTGGGACGATCAAGACGACGCGTTACTCAGTTCTTTGTCCAGCAAATGGATTTTTCGGTCATTGAGAGTGTTCAACCTCGAAGGGCAAGGACGACCCTATCCGCGTCCTGATGTTCCAGAAGCGATAATCGTCTAAATCTGGTCAATCTAGGACAACTTCTAATTAAGTCTTGTATACCCCATGATTGGGTACACTACTAGCAGCTACTACTACTTCCAATACTACTACTTCTACTAGTCCTGGTACTGTTAGAATATGAAGTTGTGAGGATAGCAGGGCGTTCTTGTTCTTACCAATGCAGAACTTTCAGTGAGCATGTAAAGGAGGACTAAGGAAGGATGATCATGTTCAAGGCTGTCCTTGTCCTTGTCCTTCGGGCTTTGTCCACCTACTCAGTAGCTGTTCAACCGCAAAGGACAAGGACAGCCCTTTCCGCATCTGACTGGTGTCAGATGAAGTTGTAGGGAAGGTCTTAGGGTGAGGGTGTGTGTTGTACTTACCCAAAAATTGGCTATGACTACATTTTTAGCATCCATGTTGGGGTAGGAATACGTCACTCGGAGCTGGGAGTGGAATTTTCTACTTCAGATTTTTCTACTTCATCGCTTCAACTACAACCTGTATCTACATCTCTTCATCTACAAGCCTGTTGAAGAGCGAAGTTGTTCGACCACACATAAATGCTGACGAGGAGATCACGAAGTAAATGGTTTTGGTTTACAGCGAAGAAGTATTAGTTTAGAGAGAACTAGTTTAAAGAGAAGTACTTCTAGTAGAGAGAAATCTATCATGTACAATCCGAAGCGACTAATATCATCAGACGAGAGTAGAAGTAGAAGTTGTACTACTAGTATTTAGAGAGAAAACCGGTAGAAGACGATCACTGAAGATCATTTGAAGAGGATCTCTGAAGGTGAAGCTCTCTACTGACGATCAGATTGATCAGAATAAAGATCAGAAAGATCAAAAAGATCCGTTAGTATAGTATCTCGTATAAGCTATATCGAATTGTGAGTTTCGCGAAATTCTGCATTCCTTGCCCGAGAGTCTGACTTTTTTTGAGCATGAAGACAGACGAAAGACGGCCGCACGGCGATGATTCTTGATGCTTGAGACGATGAGAGAGACAAAGAAGCCAGGCAAAGAACGTAGACGAAGAAGCGAGTCGATACATTTGATTGCCGTCTTTTTGTTAACTTCCTCTCTGTTTTCGATCCGTCGGCACTTCGTCTACGACTGGTCTGCTTTCTGCTTTTTTAGGCGTTACACCTAAGGCGTAGAGTGACGCAAGGCGTTTAGTTACTCTGCTGACGGTCTAGCATGCGCATGCCCCCGCTTACGGCGTTGCGTTCTGCCTTTTTTTTTCATAGGAAACAGAAAAAGACCTCTGCTATCTTATCAAAAAAACTAAAGTCGGCGCTTTCGTTAGTTTTCGTCTCCGCTCTGCGTCTCTGCGTCGTGTTTCTCTCTCGGTCGAAACGCTTCCAGTTTCCATGGCCCAGCCCTGTAAGGCTCTCCCCCTTTCAGGTCTATGATCTGCTGACGCAGTTGGTAGCCGCAGTACCCGCCAAGGAGTGCGCGACGTCAGCCACCACCCACAAGGGTGGCGATGCCTCTGCGCTGAAACTCGTGCGCAGTATCGGCGAAAATAAATCGCAAGTCCATACTGATTTGCTCACGGTGCCGGACGTGCTCCGCCGCGATTTTTTGGAGAAGTATGAAAGTGAAATTAAAGCTGGGCGCTGCTGCGTACCAACCACCCCAAGCCCCTACGCAGCACCCCACGGATTTGCCTACTTCCGACCCCTCTGCGTTTTCTTCGTCAGAGCTCCCAGCGAGCTCAAGCGGCTGCTGCCGGTAAGTGTCGAACTCTCTGCGTGAGAAGCTGCCCCATACGTAACCGAAAAGCTTGAAGGGGATTACTCGTCACATTCATACCCCGCCGAACGTCCATTCCCAGCAGGTTTTTCTTCCGATACCAACATAGACGCGGAAGCACTCAAGCAAAGAACAAGAACGAACCAGCTTCGCGACCAGCGAATCGCCCGAGGCTACCCATCACGATGATGAAAAGCGCTAGCACGAGCAAAGCCATGAAGGCCCAAGGCGTTGGGGAAAAGCCTCCCCCTATGAAGAAAATGGCGAAAGGGGGCAACCCAATGAAAAAAAACACAAAGCAACCGAAACAAGCAGCGACGAAGGCTGCCAAAGTACCGAAGAAAGCTGCCAAAACACTGGGGAAGGCTGTCAAAAAAATGATGGCCATGGAAGCGGAGTCGCTTGCTACATAACTTCCCCACTGTGGCTCGCATCGCTTTCGAAAGCCAACGATAGGCGCACTCCCGTCGGCTTCTGACTTTAGAGCGCAATGCATCGCATCACTTCAGTAAAATCAAAGCAAATCGATCAAGTTCGAGAATCAAAGAGCGGCCGCCGGGTAGTTGATGGCTTTCGTTTTCCATCCATCCAAGTAGAGGCCTCCGAGCAATATAGAAAAAGCACGCAGGTAATACGTACAGGAACAGGAAGCGAGTACCTCGCTCGTTGATATATTAGAAAAAGCGCCAGTAAATCACTGCGAGCGCTATCCTTTATAAATTGCATGGAGAGTCCCCAGACGGACCCAGATTCAACTATGGCGCCACAGTTGTGACGAACTTCGCACACGGTTAAGATGAATCAAGACCAACACGAACGCCACAACAAAGCCACGGCAAGCCGGTGAGCTATCAGCTTAACCAGCCCACAGCATACCACACGCATGCCATACGCTTCTGGCAGAAGCATTCAAAAGACACGGCGCCACACTAATAGGTCCCGCCGCACAATCAAAGGAGAAGCCTTCTCACATCAGCGCGCGGCATTTGCATTATCTGGCTAACGCGTCTAGCACTGCGCGCGTGTTCTCTTGCATTTTTTGCAAGCGACGCCATCGGCGTCGACAGTTCAGCCGATGCACTGCGCGCGACATGAGAGGAGCTAAACCGGACAAAAAAGCAAAACACTAAGGCCACGGAGTGCGCTGGCTAGAGTTGCGCGCTTCATTGTTATGCCATCGAGGTCGGGCTTGGTCTCTCTTTTGCTCTCTATGCATCGAATTCAAATGCTCCGCGTTTTCTTCTGCTTTCTTGTCATGTCTTTGCTGCAAGTCATGCCATCAGCGTGCTTCTTCCGGGGCAAAAGATGCCGCACATGCGCCGGCGCCAGCTGAACGGGAACGACGACGGAGACACTTGCGGCAAGTTTTTTTTTTGGAATTGGATACTTACCAAAGAAAACAGAAAACCAGCCCAGCAATGCTGCTGGGATGATCTTCACGGGCGCGAGCACTATCCACGCAGGAGCATGGAGCACGGGAACACTTTGGAAAGTGGGCACTACTGTGCTACCATCAACCACATCGCGCCAAGGTTTTTGCTGCTTCGTCGGTGTTGGCGTGTAAGATTCTCTTCGCATCGATCTAATTCTAACTCGCGAGCCAGCGAAGCCGTGCTTCTTAAGCACTCGCCTCGCTGATAGCAATCCTAAAACCAGTGGAACCAACCAGAACCAAGTCTGTCGCTCGCTTTGGACTATGCTACTGCTTTAGCCGCTGCGGGATTCAATAAGCCACGGCCACGAGCTCAAAGCGATAAGCGCTGCGCCTGTCTTACGGTAGAAGGCAGAAGCCTTGCAGCAGTGCAGCACTTTGGCCCCCCTTCAGGCTACCCCGTTGCGCGGTTTTTGTATCGTGGAGAAGCATGGAGAAGCTCCCCCGCGACGGTTTCGCCAATATCTGAAACAGCGCAACCCGCTATATTCTCAATTCGTTTGGCGCAAGCCGGCCAAAGTGCTGGCTTATCGAATCCAGGCAGTCCGTATGTGCTACAAGTTTGCTCTCTATTAATTCGCTAGCCAAGTCCTCTCCTTTAGGTGTTCCCTCTGTGTGAGGCGCTCTAGCTCTAGCAAGTTCTCTCTCGGTCGTGGGGTGGTCGCTGTTTTTGTTTTTCTGATTCGCTCAGCCTCCAAGATTGTTCCAATTCTTGCTGCCAGCAGGCTCTTCGAGGTTTTCACTGCATTGGACAAGCAACACAGTGGCAAGAGCTAGGCCAAGCCTCTCGCGTATACTGGTCAAAATAAATTTGCGAGCGGGTGCGTTGTCTCAATCTGGTGCGAATTATCTTGCGCGCAAGAGTTTGCAACTCCTTCAATAATGTCGCACGCAGCAACTGTCTGCAGCAGCACCAGACCCGTCAGGTTCTGAACGTAGTGGCCTTTCTTCTGCTGAGTAGCAGTTTTCAACTTTTTCAGCAGTATACTGATGGGGCTTCGGCTATTGCGTGGCTACTGTATGACTGACTGAAGACGCGGCGCATATCTCTCACGCGCGTCGCGTGCAGTCAGGTCGCGCCGCCTGGGTTCTTTTCAGTTGATTCGTGCGAAGGCTCCCGGCTCTGACGCGTGCAGCCCTTTGGCGATACTTTCACGCGCGACGCTTGTCGCCAAAGCAGCGCACTTCTGTGAGTATAACTCCCTTCAGTTCGGACCCACGTTCTTGCTGCCAATCGTTGGCCGCTTCCAGAAAGTAGCGGGTAAGTTTATCCCTTCTGGTCTCTGCAGTATTTCCCTCCTCCCTCTTCTTCCCCTTTTTCCTTAAAGTCGTGCACTTTGCCAGTATGTCAGAGCTTGGCGGTCTCGTTTTCTACGTCTAGACCTTATACTTACACGAGACAGCCCGGAGTGACTTAATAAACTTAACAGCAGCGCAGGGATGTCGTCACCCCTGCGCTAGCCTGTGATAGTAGTACTACGTCCATGGAACACCAACATAAAGGAGTTTATGGTCAAACTCGATCATCTCGATCAAAGGTCCAGCTTCATCTACCTCCCTGCGTGATCATGATCTAGTAACTTGACAACTACGAAGATCCAGTTAAACTTGAAGAAGATGCTGAGATCTTCACACCACAAGTTGTGTGAGGTGTTTAGAAGATGAAGATCCTTGTCTCAAAATTCTATCATGTGCCAGGATTTGCCTCTTGATGTTGATTCAGTTTCAGCTTGCTGCTGATTACTTTCTCGATCATCTGCTTCTGCTATGTAGAAAAAATCATCTTCCAGTTCCACCTTCATCAGAGTCAGATCATGAACATGAGAAAAGAATAAATATACACGTGAACAACTACAATGTCTCGAGAGCATAAGTAGCTTCTCTCAGGAAATTTTGAACAGAATAGAAGTTGTCTTGTCAAACTCAGTTTATACAAGTTAAAAAGGTTTCGTACTATCTGCACGTTCATCATCATCTCAACAAATTTCAAAACGCTCTAAAAATCGTCAAGAAGAAAACCTTTCCAAAAACATCATCTATGAATTCTAGCCCTGAAGAACCTTGAAAACACTTGAGTAGACGTTCAGCTTCTGTTTTACCCTAAATCTTGAAGTAGACACTTGAGTTTGCTTAGACGTTCATCTTCATCTACAACGTGAAATTTTACCCTAAAAAAAGCTTGAAAACATAACTCCAATCTTCGCTGGTGCTGCATAACTCCAGTTTAATCGAAAATGATGAAGATTCCATACGCATTTTTCTTGATGTTATTCTTTAGCCTGAGGGCTCAAACTGGTTACAGCGTGGTGCTTTTTCAGATGATGTCCAGCAGGCAAGCAGGAGCTCCAGCTTCGGCATCTTCCACAATCAATCCTCCAGATAATTCCTGGGAATACCAATGCATTGGTATGGCCTCAGGAAGGACACTCCCTGTGCAATTTGGACTCGCCAGAGGCTCAACTTCAGCAGCTGGAGCATCTTCTTCTGGAGGCTCAGCATCTTCTTCTGGAGGCTCAGCATCTTCAACGTCAAATAGGGTTCTGGATCCAAATGCGGCAACGGTTCGGGATTTCGCTGAAGCGCTCATGGAATCTGCACGAGCTGACCCGGGCCCAGATCCTTTGGCTATCGTCGAGAAAGGGGCTGACGCGCTCCACCTTATTTTTACGAAGAAAGACTCGTCGGGACGAGATCATGTACGACACTTGCGCCCAGTGATAGACAAAGATGCGAGCGAATACCTGTCGACGATAATGAAGATGGAAGATGACGATAGTTCTCTTCAGACCTTGAGCAGCACATGGACGTGCCAATTTTTGGTCATCCCTCCTGCCACGGACGAACAGCTGCAAAAGTTCAAGCAATTACTGACTCCGTTGGACCCAGCGCAAAAATTCTGGCTCAACCGAATTGATACGGACGTACCCCCGCGTGTGCGCTTTATTGTCGCTGCTACCACTCAGGCGTTCGAGCTGCAAAATGCACACGCTCTTAGCCACGCGGAAGAAACGCTCAAAAACGATAAAGCGCTCGTGCTTGAGGCGGTCAAGAAAAATGCACGTGCTTTTGAATATGCGAGTGAACAAAGCCTGAAGAATGATAGGGAAGTCGCGCTTGCGGCAGTCAAGCAAAATGGATTCGCTTTCAATTTTTTGAGCAAGACGCTGCAAAACGACAAGGAAGTCGCGCTTGCCGCAATCCAGTATAAAAGAGGATTCCTTTTCCCGAAAGTGGGTAAACCACTGAAGAAGGATAGGGAGTTCGTGCTTGAGGCGGTCAAGGCACATCCGCGTGCTCTTGGGTGGGCGCATGATACCTTGAAAAACGACAGAAAACTCGGGCTCGAGGCCATTAAGGTAGATGCTTTAGCTCTTCAGTATACAGGAAGGGAGAGTCCGCTGAGAAACGACAAGGAGGTCGTGCTTGAGGCAGTCAAGCAAAATGGGGATCTTATTGTATTATATCCAATTTTGACTGCTACTTCACCGTCATCTAGATTCTTACTTTTAATTGTTTTCTTCTACTAGTTTTCTTATTCATGTCCACCCCGTCTTAATTTCTTGTCTTCAGCTTTATCTTGTCCGTGGTAAGAGACTTGCGTTAAAAAGTAGCACATTCGACATCATGTCGGCCTCTGCCTGCCATCGAGCTCAAGTGGTATCCCGTTTACCCGAGGTGCATAAAAACCGGCGAGCCTTCGGGGGCCATCAAAACCGAGTTGCGCACCAAGTGTTAGGGATTGGGCTACGATAAAACTTGCTGGGATTTGAGTTTTCCGGGAGCGAGCCTTCTTCGCTGGGACTCGTCGAGTTCTCGGGGAGCGAGCCTTCTTTGCTGGGATTCGAGTTTTTCGGGAGCGAGCCTGTTTTTATGGATTTAGACGTAGCTTAGCCTCACCGAACATTTATCGTTTTTTGCTTCTGCAAGTACCTTACTCATTTATTTTTCATGGACGGCAGGAGGAATTCTCAATCACGATGATGCACTTTGGTTGCTGGGGCCACGTCCCCCAGCAACAAGATCCATATATGATCTTCTGGGTGTTATTTAACTCTAGTGTCCCTGCCGATCCTTCCACAAATTTGTATGAGTGGTTGTTTAGCTAGCCAACACTTTGCTAGAATTCGCCTCCTATATCCATCACGGTTTATGTGCGCTTAGATAGGTGGCTCTGCGAGCCCGCGCTAGCTTTTCTACAAGGCAGGCCACGCCCCTGTTCTTTGGATTTGCTTGTAGCTTCGGGCCATCTCCCCGATTCAAGTCACGCGGCGGTGCACTTGTAGACAGTAGACAACAAAAAAAAAAATTTTGCAATTCGCGAGCGAAGAGCTAAGAAACGACAAGGAGGTCGTGCTTTTGGCAGTCAAGCAAAATGGGGATCTTTTGCAATTCGCGAGCGAAGAGCTAAGAAACGACAAGGAGGTCGTGCTTTTGGCAGTCAAGCAAAATGAGAGTGCTCTTGGGTTCGCGTCTCGGACCCTGCAAAACGACGCAGATTTCCAGCGTGAGGTCTCCGTAGCTCTTGCACTTTGATGGCCATCCCGGTCTTTTCTATTTGTAACAGATTAGAATGAAGAAGATTTTCGACTCGACCCCTTGACTCCTGGATCAGGCGCCAACCCAGACCACCAAAGGCGCTGGAATCAGAGTAGTAGCATACTCGCGAAGTACAAAAGGCCTAAAAATAGACGGCGCCAGAAGACCTAACCTAGAAGCCGTCTACAAGTGGAAGCCGGTCTAATTCTAGGAAGTCCAGTATAATTCACTCCCCTCCCAGGATTAGTTGCGGCTTCCACTTGTGGACTATATTAATATAGCTAGACCCCATCATCCTCGACCCATCATTAACATTATCTTTGGTAGATTAAAAAAAGAATGAAAGAACCCTTCTGATCTAATTTATCTATTTATATAATTATAATGGTGAAAGTGAAACAGAAATCACACAAGAACATAACTGAATTTTCCTGAGTCAGTTGAAGTTTACTAAGTTGGCTAAAATTGTTATTAATATAATGGGTGCCATTAGCATTATGGACCAACGGGCATCGCCATCGTGCATAGAAAATCTGAGGAAATTTGAAAAAAATACGAGAATGATTTGAAGATCAGGCAAGAACTGAACGTGAACGGCGAAGACTTTGATTTGATTTGATGAAAAATGATAAAATGCGGACGGACAACAAAAAGTTGCTCTAGAGAATGTTCAGCCCACCACTTTTCTCGCTCATTCTAGTTCTTAAAGATCGTCCCCCTCCACTCATTCTCTCTTTGCAGTTTCAGATGTACCCCTGGATTGGGTTAACTACTACGACTACTACTACTAACTACTACCAGATCGTAGCCCGTTACCGTTTTGACATACCTCATCGGTCTGCGCCGACGTGCTCAACATTATTCATTATTGATGTGGCTGTGAGTTCCTCAGCCGTCATGTCCGTGTACTGGTGTCGGTGGCTTCCTCAGTCATCATCTATCATCTGTAATCGTGGTCTCAGAGTTCCTGAAATCGGTCACTGAATCTGAACATCAAGAAGAGAGACCGAGACACAGCAGTTTTATATAGTTAGACAAGACCACACATCATGATCTTCATTGTTGAAACATCATGATTATTAACCAAGTGAACTATGCAGTTTGTAGAAGAATTATAGACACACACATCAGATGTAATTGAGAGATCTTCATGGAAGATTTGTCGTTCGTACTTCGCCTATGATGATCCACTACCACCTTCTCCCATCTCCTGACTAAAGGCCGCTAGATAGAAGACGTCCTCGTCCTAACATAGAAGTCCACTGTAAAATTTTTGATTTCTGTTGCAATTTTGGAAATACAACTGCTCCTTCAAGGCCGCGGCCTGTACATTTACTAGTTCATCTTTCGTCGTCTTCTTCTTCGTCCTCTCAATAATCTTCTCTAGGCGTGGGCGTCTCAATGGAATAGACTACCGACGGACGACCTTCTCAGTAGTTGAACTACCGTGGTTTACGTGTTGAGCTATTTTTGTCCTTCTCAGTAGTTCTTCTAGACTAGAACTAGTTGTTCTTGAGTCGATCAACAGCAGGAAACAAGTCATCTTCATCATTTTGGTTCTGAGCCTAAAAAACAGCCGATACGACCAAGAATGAAGAAGACGGCAGGAGTTGTACCAGCGGTTAAGAACGGCACCAGCAAGAGCGGCTGCAAGAAAAGCGCGAGCAGGAGCTTGGTGAACTTCACGGTGTCCAAGGAGATGAAGCAAGTGAGCAACCGACCAGCACCGAATGTGTTTCGGACGACGGTCTCTGTGGGAGCAGCGATACGGTCTGACTTGGGGTTTCAACTTGCTTTTCTGATGCAGGAGGAGAACAGGGCGATCTTTTCAGAGAAGAACGACGCAACAACGAAAAGGAGCTCCTGCTCTCGTCCTCCTATGATTACCACTGTCAACCCGCATAGCTTTGCGGCTTCACGAGGTCTCAGATCTGGGGATTCTTTGCTCGAAATCGATGGAAAAAGTGTGGCGCAGTTTATCTCGTTGTCGGCGATAGAAAAAGCCTTGAAGGAAAAGAGACCGGTATTTATTGAACTTTGCTAAAAACGACACACTTGCACTTGGAGTTGCTTAATGTTTAAATTGTTTCTGCTGCACTTCAAGTTCAAAGAGTGGAAGATACTAGAATGATGTTGTTGACCTTAAATATAAATCATAATCATCATCTACCTAGTACAAAAATTATAGTATGCAGCAGGTTAAGCTAGTCTTTCAGCAGCAATCGTTGCCTCGTGAGGAATTGCGAAGGCGCTTGCGACTTCTAGGACATCGAACTTCTCACCTACTGGGATTCAAGAACGAGGAAGAGCAGACTCAGACTCGGACAAGAACTACTAAAACGACTGTACAACTGGTGAAGCAGGAGGAAGCCACGAAAGATACAACAGCCGCGAGGTTTCTCTTTTACGGAGGAGGTTCGGACGAAGAAGATGAACTAGTACGAGGAGTCGATCATATCATGACAACTACATCAAGAAGAAGAAGCGTTCCTCCTACCTCTAGAAGCGTAGGCACGGATGAAGCTTCCACTAGGAAATCAAAGTTAATAGCAAATCTCCACGTCTCATCGCAGCTTGAGTCAGAACCTCCGGTACATCAGAACAAGGACGACGACGAACTACATGCATTCGGAGAGCAAGAGCAGAGTGGCACAAGTCCATTTGACGAGTTCTTGGACCTATGCAACAGCACCTTTGACGCTGGCGCATCCTGTTGTATCTTACCGCAAGACTCTACTGCGTATGAAAGATCAACGGAGATAAGACCAAGAACTACTATAGGAGAAGGAGATGGACTAGCTACATCAATAACTATAGGACGAGAAGGAGGTCACGCTCGCGGTCATCTTGGAATGAACAAGAAGAAAGGAGGCAAAACACGAGAAGGAGACTTGTTGTCGTCTCTGGGTTTAGCAGCTGGATCGTCCTCATCTTCGAGAAATCATAGAATCTCGCAGATCTGCTCAAGAACCGCAGAGCAGCACCTTCCACCAAATCCGAGAGCAAGCACGACTTCTACCCGACGTGTAACAGATGAAAAGAGCAGCAAGAAAAGTAACAAGAACTCCACCACAAACCCTGAGCTCCTGCAAGATTTGCAAATCTCGGCAAGAGACCGATCATGCTCATCCGTTGAAGGTAGCCGCAGCTTATCCTCCTCACATGATAGCCATAGTCGTTCTTTGCACCAGTCGCAGTCTTCCCAGGGGGAAGATGACTTATTTGCTTCTATCCTAGAACGCGAACTGATAAAACGAGGCATCGTGGAGGTAGAGGACCGCATCAACAAAACGCTAACCTACAGGCTGTCTTCAACTGCAGAGGTAGCACGAAGAACAAGGAATACAGGAGTCAGTACTTATAGGCTGTCGGAAGCCACATCTTCAGAGAAGAACAAGAAGAACGAGTTCTGCAGGTTCTCCTGGAAGAGAAATAATATTAACGGAAAGGCAGAAGATATAGATACAGAAGAAGATCCAGAAGCAGAAGTAGCAGAAGAAATGACTCTTCAAGATATTCATTCAGACGCCGAAGACGTTAGTCGCCGATCTTCATATCATCAGGTTGATGTAGAAGGAGGACAAAAGGAAAAGGTTGTGCTTCATGCGAAAAATGATGAAGGTACAGCGCATCTGGAGGAAGCATTTGTTGATGCAGATGTGCGTGAAAAGGGTACAACGAATAAAGCACAGCCAGAAACTAGGGACAACACTTCTTCCTCTAGTACTGCTAACACATCTACAACGAGGAGAGGACCTACTGCTACTAAAGTAAGCAATGCAACTAGTACTGCTCCGAATAGAGTAGAGGCGCAACAAGATGAACAACAGTCTGCGTTTTTTACTCTTACAACTGCATCCCCAGTTCACCTTGTGGATATCTATACCATTAAGGAGCTTCTTCATTATGATTTCGTCGCGGATAAAGAAGCTACTGGAGCACGACAGGAGAGGTTGGCAGAATCTGAAGACCAGCTCGCCGCTGATCATTATAGGCAAACCGTAGGAGAATATGCAGATGAACGAGAGGAGAAAACTGCAGCGTATCCTGGCGAGCAGCGCGCCTCAGTTGCTGCACGAGACTCCACAGCAGCAGAACGAGTCCAGCAGGAGAGGGCTCCTGTGCATCCTGATCAGCATCAACAAGCACCTGGTGGACGTGTCTTCGTGGAAAGAGAAGCTGCTGCAGGAGATGGGCGAGAATCAGTCGTGAGCGATAAACGGGGTCAGAAAAGTTTCGACCCTGAGAAGCGAAGAGCTTCTGATGTCGAAATGGTAAACGAACAAGCTGCAGCAGCGGAACGAACGAGTCAGCAGAGTTTGTATCGTGAGGACCAGTACACCTCTGTTGTTGTACGACACTCAGACCCAGGCGCAGATGAACGAGGCCAAGAGATAGAGGATCCTGATCAGCATATTGGTGCTGCAGCTGATGTAGTTGATGTGGCTTCACCAGAGCGGGGCCAAAAAAGTTTGTATCAATATGATGAGGAATTTGAAACTCCACATCAAGGGCAAGAATGGTCTCTCAGAGGCCCAACACTGTGTCCGGATATCTTGGTGGAATTTGAAGATGCTCGTTCTGGAGCGCTCGATGAAGGCCGCCGTTCTTCGGCAAGCAGCGCGCCAGCGCGAAATGATGAGCGCGAAATGCCTTCTGCGGGCGGCGCTTTAGCACCAGATGTAGGCCGCCGATCTTCAGCAGCACGACCAACAGTAGGCTCCTTCGTCATTGAGATTGATCACCCCCAAGGTGATGAAGGTCCTTCAGTAGAAGCAAATTCTCAAGCTCAACAAATACAAGAAATAGAGATGTCATCTGCCTCCTCTCCTGTTGCTACAAGAACATCTGCAGTTCCAGGTTCTAACAATAGCCCTAACTACGTCAATCGCGAGCTTTTGCATGACGTAGAGGCTGGCTCGACTACAGGCACATCTTACCAAGTAGCTGCACACGTCAACGTTGTTCTTAGTGATGGGGACGAGGATGGGGGTAGCACTATCGCTGACACGCTTGTCGATACAGATCTAGAGACTATACCTCCTACTTCTTCTGTTGAACAACATCAAGAGACTAGGCGTGAACAAGAGACCACTAGGCGTCCTACTTCCTTACTCACTGAAGTAGCAGTAGGAGTAGTTCAAGAAGAGACCACCCTACCTGCGGATTTTGTTACAAATACTTCCGAACTACGTCAAGCTCAAGAGGACGATACAACTAGTAATAGTACTGATATACCTTCTGCAGCCCAAGAAGATGCTGCTTCTTCTGAGCGACAAGAGACGATACCTGAACCAGAGGACGCTCTGTCTGATTCACAGAGAACAATCCCGCTAGTTGTACCTGAGGACGCGGATTCCGTTACTTTTCCTGAGGCTGAAAAAGCTTCACCTTCAGAGGATAAAAGAATAGAGGCCTTGGTGCTTGAGCACGAGGAAAAACTGCAGACTGCAGTGCGTAACTTGACAAAGTCTGTAGTACGTGAGCAAATGGTTCTTGCCTCTCCTGTTATGCGTGATCAAGAGGAGGTGAGTACCAGTACTAGTAGAGGCAGACAACCACGCCTATCTCAGCAACTAGGGCAAGGAAAGCTGAAGGATCTTCTGCGTCACAATACTCTCAAACGCAAAGAACAAAGTCTTCAAGTCGAGCGGCCACGGACCTCCTACGCGCGACCAATTCGCCTCTTCACACCCGCAAGTCAACGGGAGCAAGAGGAGCAAGCGACTAGAACAACTTCTTCCACGGTGCTAATCGAACGCACATCTACAACTTCAACCATGATGAAAGACAAAGTCAGGGACGTTGATATAAATATTCGAGATTCTTCGGTTCCATCTCGATCACCTTCCTTGTTAAGAAAAGACTCAACAAGGAAATCATTAACGCCGAAGCAATTCGAAGCGGATGAACCCCCTGAAGAACATTCATCGGAGTTGCCAAAACCTCTGCTAATGAGGGAATTTGTAATCAGAAGATCATCAAGGTCCTCGTTGCCCGGCTCAGCCTCGGTCTCGCAGCATGGACAAGATATTCCTGGAGCATCAATCAAGTGGCGGTCCTCAAACAAGATCTCGGAGCATGAAGTAGTAGATAAAAGACCTGCTGATAGAACATCTTCAAGGTCGCCGTTCTCGGAGCATGAAGCGAAAGATGTGCTGAATATGGTACCTCCGTTCTCGGAGCATGAAAATACTGCTAGTAGAACATCAAGGTCGCCAGCATCGGTCGTCCTGGTCCCACACAAGCACCAGACGAGAGCGTCAGCTTCATCACGTTCTCGAGATGAGCAAGAACAAGGCCACAACGATGCTGTTGAAGGTATCAAGCTTGAAAATCGTCAAGAAAAAGAGCTCAGTCTTCTGGGTCGTTCTCCACAATTTGTGCAAGCCGTTCCAAGAATTACAACTATTTCTGCTACAGAACCAGAAGCGGACCATGCCACGACACGGACCCGGATAAGAGGCTCGAAGTCTTCAGAAACTACTGTTTTTTCAGGAGCCACAAGAGACTCGACGTCAAAAACTAGTGGCGTTCCTGCAGGGACAGGCGAAAATGCTGCCGCCAGGGCCTCTGCGTCAAAAACCAGTATTTCTCTAGTCAACACTGGCGGCGCCAGAGCCTCTACGTCAAAACTTACTACTGCGCCAGGAACAACAGGGCCAGGAACTACTAGAGTCTCGTCGTCGAAGACTATTTTTCCTATTGCTGATGCAACGGTAGGAACGGGATTGGACGTTGCCACCAGAGTTATTGCTGATGCAGCGGTAGGTGTAGGAACGGGATTGGACGTTGCCACCAGAGTTATTGCTGATGCAGCGGTAGGAACGGGATTGGACGTTGCCACCAGAGTCTCGAGGTCTTCAAACACTACTTGTATTCCTCTAGCTACCGTGCCCAAACCGAGAGCCTCAACTACATCAAAAAAGTCATCTCCACAACGTGCGAGCAGGAGTATTCTTGCCGTGCTCGCGTCACAATTAGAAGACTTCAATGCGCGTTTGAGTACTGCAATCGAAAACACCAATGGGGAAGTCGAGGAGGAGGGGGAGGAAGATGAAGAGAAACTGGAGAGTGTTGCATCTGAAGTGAAAGAACATTCTCCAAACAAGGAGCCAGCTTCTCAACCAGTTGTAGAGCTGTGGCGTTCATCAGTTGCCCGTAATGACGAGCAAGGCGTCGGAGTCGTGGAATCAAAGCGACCTTCTTCATCGAGGAATGATCAAGTAGAACTAGAAGTCAACGTCCAGTCAAGTAGAACATCTGCCAGGATCATGAATGATGATTTCCGCGTTGCAGACATCACGGAGAGGCTTGCCCGCCGTGAGAAGTTACTGTTACATCAACAACAAGTAGAAGATCTGCTACGACCTTCAAGGACGTCGAAAAATAGCGGCGACATCAAGAAGAAAAGGAGCACAACGCCAGTTCTCTCCACAAAGACTTCTTCTGACAGAGATAACAATAAGATGAGGTTAAAACTACCGTCACGCGTTGTTCTCGAGAACAAGTCAACATACGAGGACCACGTTTCTAAACGACACCTTCTATTGAGAAGTTCCTCACCCGGACGAACGGGGGAAGAGCTTTCGAACGTCGTTCAGGTGAGTAAGGGCCAGTATCGTAGTCCACGCAGTGTTAGCGTTTCTCCGAGAAGTGTAAGAAAAGTAGTCTCAGCTGCATTAGCAGGAGCTCGTCCTGGTGTTGTTGGTGGAGTTGCTGAAGTACAAGAAGATGCTGAGAAACGCAGACCACTCTTAGACGACGAAGCTGAGTACTATCCTTTTTCAGCCAAGCTACGGAATAGCACATTTGCGGCACCTACTTTTTCATCGAGGAGTAAGACTTCAACCAAAAATGGAGGAGAGGACACTCCGAGGTCTGGCCAAGGGGGCGAAGAGGGTGACACCAGAAGTCTCACCAGTGTTACTTCATCGCGACCTCCTCGTAGTCTGTCTCCTAGTTTGTCACCTGGTGACGTGGAGAAGTTAAAACTACAAGGACTTGGAGATCAAGTAGGCGGTTTTGAATTCTCTCCAGTACTTCGAAACAGCACTTTCACAGCGCCTACTTTCAGTTCCAGAAAGAAGACGATGCTGAATGCGACGCGGAACAAGAATGTTGATTCAATTATAGTACTACAGCAGGATCATGGCGGAATGAGCAGTCTTGGTTCATCTCGACGTGGACCTGCTGGACAGCTCCTTTGTGGTGGAGGCGAAGAACAAGAAGCAGATAATGTTGGAACAAATATTACTCCACGTAGTCGTAGCCGTAGTCGTAGTTTGTCTCCTGGTACGACCGATGCTGAGAGAGACCTGGAGGTGAGAAGTAGAGACGAAGAAGGCGCTACTCGTTTCTCTCCAAGATTGCGGAGTAGCACCTTCACAGCGCCTACCTACAGCTTTTTCAGGAAGATGCGGAGTTGCTCTCCTTCGTCTGTGGACGAAAGATTTTCACCTGGTGGCAATAAGGACAGGCCACGAGGAGCCACTGTAGGAGTTGCTCCTGCAAAAATCACATTTGTGGATCGTGGAGGACCACTAATGAATGAGCAACTACATGGAGGAGGACTAGAGGAACAGCAAGAAAGACTACTAGAGGTGGACCACGAGCAAGAAACTACTAGTTGTAAGAGTAGTAAGATATCAACGAGAACTATAGGTAGGACTGGGAGACCACCTGTATGGGACGAAAATTTTGCAACATCTTCTGCGAACGATGAACAAAGCACCCGTGGTAGGGCAACAACATCAACTAGTAGAGCCCGTGCGAGCACACAAGCTGGTTTGGAACGACTAGAGCGCCTGCTCAGGAAGCATTCTCGCGTCGACCGTAGTTCGAGGACACGGAAATTTGTGCAAGAAATGCAAGAGACAGTATCTCAAATAGCTGATTTGGCGCTGCCAGTGACAGGATCCAACATATTAGCGGAACCTCCGGGGAGATCGGGAAGCAGCACTAGAGTTTCTCAAGAAAGAAAAAACCAAAGTCGTGAAATTGAAGATAGTCTCCGCACACGAAGCTTTGTCGCGAATTTGCGAGGAGGTGCTAGTAGGAGTGGTGGTGAAGTGGAAGACGAGGAGAAGTACGCGGTCGTGGCGCTTCCAAGAAGACAGAGCCAGAAGACTACTAGAAAGTCGAAGAGGAAAAGTTCTACGGCAAGTTCCGAGAACGATGACAAAGCAGAGGTGGCACGAGCAGATCGGTTCACGCTTGTCTTTGACACTCTGGAAGCCCTTGCTGGGCAGGGGGCAGGGACAGGTGTTGGAGATGCAACGAACAGAAACGCTGAGGCAGGGTCAGAAACTCCACCCCAGGACAGAAATACGCTAGATAACGATAAGGAGGTACAACGACGCCAGAACACTAAGGAGAATTCATCTTCACCTAAATCTAAACCCGTCTTGCACAGCACTACGACCGCATTGGAGCGGCGACGGAGACAAAAAGATGATCTTCACTCAGGAACCCCGAGTCCAACACCAAGAATCGTAGCGAAGCCTAAGGTTGTGAAGAAAGGTGCAACAGCATTTGGAGGATCCCTCGCTCTGCCATCGCGACGACCCATTAACCAGAGAATGGCAGTCTTTGACAGGGTGAAGACCACATCAGGAAGAAGTGCACGAGAGCGAACACCTGCTACTAGAGGGGCTGTTGTACTACCAGATCCAGAGCGTCCGCGTCCTGCTTCGCGACTACATCCTGTTGGTTCTCCTGGTGAACATGATAGCCCACAGCCACGGGTGGAAAATGGACCTGCACATGATGCGGTGAAACGAGAACATGGAGAGCTTCATCAGCCTACTCAAAGTCCCAGAAGTGGCGGTGTCTATGGATCATCGACCTCTAGTCCGACTCGTCCTAGAAAACTTAGTCCGGAAATTGAAAGAATGATCAACAATCTTCATAAAGACAACTCCAGAAACCGAAACGGGACTAAGAACGGTTTCATCAAGGCTGAGAAAAATGCGGGTAATCGATGGCTCAACACTACGAAGAATTATCAGCTGTCATCACCTCCTGTTCCTGATAAAAGTGCTTCAGCTTCATCACCTTCTGTCCCTAGTGTGTCAAGAAGTCCGATGCAGCGGCAGGCAGGAGAAGGGGAGGCGTCGCCAACACCTCGAGGGGACAACATGTTGTATTTTCAGGATCAAGCCATGATGTTCGTGGTAGAAGATGAAGAAGAACTACATCAACAAGTAGAAGATACTAGAACTACAAGAGCAAGTAGAAGATCATCTGGCCGCCGTTCTTCATCCCGTGTTAGCTGCAAACATGATAAGAAAAATAAACGGGGTAAATACCCCAGCACGGCTCCTGCTGCCCAGGTGACATTGAATCTTTACGAAGATGAGACTGATTGACGGCGAGGATGAACTACACACTTGAGACTGATTGACGGCGAGGATGAACTACACACTATTTACTTATATATTTTGACCAAGAAAAAACTTATATATTTTGACCAAGAAAAAGAAAAACTTGTTGATGTATCTTGCGAACAAGAACTCCAAGAACACGATGAATGTGATGAATCAAATTCAAATCGTTGCCTTGTTTGACGTTCTTGAGACATGCTTGAAGAAAGTCTGGAAAACTCTGCTCGTCTGTTGCTCGTCTGTTCCTAGACCTTCCGGAGGTGTGTTCAATGTTCAATGTTCTTTGCATGAATTTAGAAGGCCTCCGCGGTATCTTCATATTCCTGTCGAATCACAAAGACCATGTGGTCCTGGAATATGAACAGGATCAAACACGTACTTGCACATTTTCGTCTTCGACTTCGACTTCTGTCAAAATGATGAAAATGATCTTCTGAAATTACATCTCCTCACAGTCCTTTTCCAGAATCCAAAAAATCCAAAAAAAAAAATGAATTACTTTTATCATCTGAAGATGATGCGCAGAAGTTTACTGTCTTTATTCATCTGTTGGCGTGTTGGGCTTGGGTGGCTGCGAATTCTGGTGCCTACCAGCCTCAATTGAAATCTATTCCTTCATCGCTTACAACTTGAGCAGTAGTTTCAACCATCTTCTACTTCTAAATTACAATTTAACATGACTTGCTTCCATGATACTCCTGGTGCCACCTCCTAGATGAAAATGGAAATGGAAATGGGTTGTTGGTTCCTCCTACTTAGTTGGTTCGACCAAGTCACTCCCCATTTTCCCCATTTAAGTAAGTTGTACTGTCACTGTCTCATCTCGTCAATGATTGAGGATAATGATCTTTAAGTACCTGTCAACAAGTCGTAATGGCAGTAGAAGAAATACTCATCGCTCTTTACCATCTCATTCTCAAAAAGCTGCTATACAGGAGGATTCTAGGACAGGAGAATTCACTGAGTGGCTAGACAACATGGCATTTGCGGAGGAAGCTGTATGTCAATATGTTGAGAAAATGAAAATGGTCGTCTTAGCTACTCGTATTAGAATTACAACAAGAAACAACAACATAATATTCTTCACGTACTTCTAGACTCGCCGATGTTCGCAATTCATTCATTTTCATAGATACACACAAAATAATTTAACGACTAATTCTTCTTCTTGATACATCAACGAGTTAAAACAACAAGCACCTCCCAGTGTTTCTTCTCTTACGTTTAGAATAAGCATAAGGCCGTGTTCGTTTTGTACGTGGACCCCCCCATACATAGAAGTGCCTCTCTTATCTAAGTATATTTTTTGATTGATTTCCTTTTCCAGTTCCACTGTTTCTGTAGTTTACTAAAAATCAACGAAGAACAAGATCACAAAGATGGCTGCCGCTACGTTGCTTGCAGATGAACGTCCTGAGGAGGAGGAGGAGAAACAAGACCTCGAACAGATCCTGGAGGGCAAAAATAAAGAAGAACTCCTAGCTGCACAGACAGCTAAAGTTATGGCTTCACGAAATCCATCTCTGGAACTGGACATAGACAAGTAGACCGACCCTTCAACCGAAGTATATCATAGATGAGTAGATCCGTCAACCGAAGAAGTATATTAAGGGTACCAGCATATGGGCGTATTTGTAATTGTTATTGACGGATGATCTCCAAAGGGATGGACTAGGGACAGCGCTAATAGAGCCCTCACTGGCTTGAGCAAAGAAGGAGACCAACATAAGCGAGACCGCAGTCGTCGTAGAGAGCGCGATCGTGGACGCGACCGTGACAGAGAACGACGTGGTGACGATGACAAAGATAAAGCTAAAGATCGTGATCGTGGACGTGATCGCGGACGTGATAGAGAACGAGAAAAAGAAAAAACTGCATCCAAAGACACTACTTTAAGCGGTGGAGCTGGTGGTGCTGATGCAAAAACTAACGGTGACGCTGCGGGAGCTGCTGGGGACGACAAGAACAAGAAAAGTGAAAAAGATAGGGATCGAGAACGAGACAGAGACAGGAAAGATCATAGAAAGAGAAGTAGAGACCGTGAACGGGATCGTGATAGAAAGAAAAAAGAAGGCGATCGTGATCGGGACACGAAGCGAAGGAAAGTAGATGAAAAAGATGGAACAACAACTATTCCTGCTCCTATTTCAAATGGAGCTGCTCCAACACTTACAGCAGGGACTACTACGACTACCACAGCAGGCCCAACTACAGCCTCCACATCAAGTCCAGATGATCCTACGAAAGCTACCACAACGACCACTACTACCACAACGACTGCTGCTCATGCTCCTATCGTCCGTACTAAGAGAACCGAAGAATTGCTGGCAAAACTAAAAGCTAAGAAGGAAGAAGCGGCCAGACAAGCTGCTTTGGAGGCAGCTGGAGTGGCAGGAGGAACACCTGCTACACCTGGGGAACCGGTAGAGAGAAATGACGGCCCTTCCGTCGAGCGCATGCAAGAGATGATGATGCCTGATGGCGGCTTGCCGGGATTGGCCTTTCTGCCAGAGGTAATCGACGACAACGACGCAGTGGGACAATTGGTCAAAGGACTTTTGCTATGAGAAGATGTACTAATTTGTTTCCGAATATTACAAGTTACAATTTGCTAGAAAATTATTTTCTCATCACCTCCTCCTCCCTCCCGTCCCCCCCTCTAAGCTACGAAGAGGAAACGAGCAATAAGCCGCAGGTAGTGGAGATCCCAAGTGCGAGTCAGGCGGATGCGTTGAAGGTGATCACTTTGGATGACATCATGGCTGGAAATTTCGATAAGTACGATGCCATCTATATGAACCAACCGACCAAGAAAGCTCGCGGTGGAAAAGACGAGGATGAGAGCGGCCGATACCTTGTTGGCGGACCCGGAAGGAAGAGCACTGGCGGTCGCACTTCTGCTGGTGGCGATGAAAATAGGGATGGAACGGACGGAACAACGGGTGCGTCTCCAACGTCTAAAGGTGCCGGAAATCAGCAGGAAGCGAAGACCTCCGGTGTCACTATGATGAGTGGTGCACAAGCAGCAATTGACAGTGTGGTGAAGAAGACGACTGGGGAGGACGAGAAGAAGGGACGAGAGGAAGGTGAAGTTGGTGCCGAAAAAAAGACCACTGCCGAAGGAGATTCTGCAGCAACTACAACAGGAGAAGATGCTTCTACGACTAATAATGCTGGCGCGAATGGCAATCTAGGCGGAGCTCCTCCTTCTCCGAGGAACAAAGGTACAACTTCTTGTCCAAACGGCACCACCAGCACCACTTCCACTGCCACAACAGGCAACAACCCCTTCAAAAATGCACCCTGCTCATCTTCAGCTGTTGGAGAAGACGAGGAAAATTTCGACATCCTCACTATCAAGGTTGCCAAGACTCGCGACGAAGACGAGGCTGAGACTAAGGAGAAGAACAGTTTCATGGCGCAAATGAGCAAGTTTTTAGCCGCTGATCAACACGCCAAAGCAGCAGTCGCGGCGAACCCGAATTTGCATGGTATTGCGGAATCTAGTCGTGGCGTCTACATCGAACAAGAGGAAGACTTGCAGGAAGACGAGGATGAGTTGGCGGCTGAGATCGCAGCGATCGAAGAACGGGAGAAATTACTCAAGTTATGGTGCTCTTGACAAGAAAGCGCAATGTGATCTGGGTACTTAGTTTGAAGGATCTATCTGATCTGGGTACTTGGTAGGAGCTCTTGTTGAGCATATTTTTGTCATGTTGTCTATAATCACTCCCCCATTGTTCATTGTCTGGGAGGTACTTGTCAATTGATGATAATTTGATCGTCTACTTCTTGTTGCCAGCACTTATGGCAGCTATGAATCTTCAAGTTTGATAATTTGATCGTCTACTCGTTGCCAGCACTTATGGCAGCTATGAATCTTCATCTTCTAATCATCGAGGAGCGTGAGAAAGCCGAGGAGGCCGCATCGCGCATGCCCAAGGCTTATACGGATGCGATGGTCGTTGGCCCCCAGCTACCCAAGAAGACCGGCGGGAAGCAGAAGGAGACTTCCTCCGAACTCAATTCCAAAGGAAAGCTGAAGAACATCCAGGGCAAAACCTACGCTGAGTTACAACTTCTCTTCACCGAGCGAAAGGAGTTGCCACGCGTAGACCACAACAAGATTCAGTATTTGAAGTTCGAGAAGGATCTCTATACGCCAACAGCGGAGATTGCAGCTATGAAGGAATTTGAGGTTGCGAACTTGCGCAAAGTGAACAACGACATCCGTTTGGCCGGTAAAGAACCGCATCCGAGACCAGTCCGTAGTTTCTACCAATGTGGTTATCCTAAAGAGTTACTCTCCATGCTGGAGCGTCGCGAGATCGAAGTACCGTTTCCAGTGCAGATGCAGGCTATGCCCTGTCTCTTGTCTGGACGCGACGTGATCGCTTTGGCTCCAACGGGAAGCGGAAAGACGTTGGCGTACTTGCTGCCGATGCTGAGACACATTAAAGCCCAACCACCGGTGAAGCGCGGAGTTGAGGGACCGATCGGTCTGGTGCTGGCTCCGACACGAGAACTTGCGAATCAGATTTTCAAAGAGGTACAAGAACTTCTCAAATTTGTTTACATTTTGTTGATTTACAAATATATGAATCCAACTTCCAAATCGTCCTCATCCAAATCGTCCTCCTCTCTTGTTCTGTTCCTACATGATGATCCAACAACATGAAACTGAAACAGTCCGAACGCGCTTCGAGTTACGTGAACTGCATTGCCTGCGCTGCTATTGGTGGGCACCCCATTGGCGGTCAGTTGGGACCCATCAGACGTGGTTGCGACTTGATCATTGGCACACCAGGTCGTTTGATTGACATCTTCTCCCTGTCCAATGGCAATATTACGAATCTAAAACGGGTCTCCTTCATCGTGGTGGACGAAGCAGATCGCATGTTGGATCAGGGTTTCGGACCGCAAATTTCCGACTTCCTGAACAAGACGCAGCCTAAGAAACAGCTAGCGATGTTTTCCGCCACGTTTCCACCCGCAGTGCAGGAGATCGCGAAGAAGTACTTGAAACGGCCCTTGCAGATCAAGATCGGCTCCGAAGGCGTCGCTTGTGACCGCATCAAACAGTACGTCGAGATTGTGCTCGCGGAGAAGAAGCTGTTCGCTCTACTACGGCTCTTTGGTCAGTGGGCGCAGCATTCGAGTATCATCGTCTTCGTCAGAGAACGACAAGATGCTGACGCCTTGTTCAAAAAACTGTTGGAGTACCAGTACCCGGCGTTGATGTTGCACGGAGGCGTAGAGCAGGGGGATCGACAAGGCGTGATCAAGGACTTCCTCTTGGGTGAGAAGGATCTGGAAGCGAAAGCAAACATACTGATTGCTACAGGCATCGCAGCGCGTGGTCTCGACACGAAATGCAAATGCGTCATCAACTTCTCGGTACTAGTAAATGAAGATCTTCGCTTTCTTGTGTTCTTTTACTCGTGAAGATTTCCTTCATTCTCAACTTGAAGATGTTGATATCGTCGAGGCCGTCATAATTGATGACTGATACTGACCACTACTAATATGATGAACTTCTAAGTAGTAGTAGTATTGGTAGATGGAATCTTCAGTCAAACATCCACATCCACTATTTACTACCTAGAATACAGGTCCCCGACAACAAGGAGGATTACGTGCACAAGATTGGTCGAACGGGTCGTGGTGGAGGGCGTGGTGTCGCCTATACCTTCATCACTCCTGGCGAAGCCGATCGTGCTCAGATGCTGATCGATGTTCTCAAGTCTTCCCACCAAGATGTCGACCAACGCCTGATCGATCTCCAAGAAGGCTATCAACTGCAGGTAAACTCTGGCCAGGTGGCGCAAAAACGTGTGTATTCCGGCTACTCTGGTCGAGGGTACAAGTTCGGCAAGGACGAGGTTGGGCAAGAAGCAAAACGGAGGAAAGACTACAAGACGGAAGCTGGGATCATCGACGACAAAGTACGACGTAAGAAGGAGTTCCTGGACGGCTTTAAGGAGAATGCTCTGGCAGAAGAGCAGAATGAAATGCAAATTCCCGACGCACAAACAACCGGCACAACGGCCGTTGAACCTAGTGCAGGAGTTACTGGTGACGCTGCAACGACTAAGGAGGATGGGGAGAACAAGGATGGAAGAACTGCTGCAGGTGAAGATGGTACAGCAACTGCAGCGACAGCTAACGAAACTACTGCGTCTGCGGCTACTAGTGCGATTGCGTCTGAAGGACCAGGTGGTGGAGCTGTTGTCTTGCCAGAATTATTGGCTAAAGATGCCAACAAAGTCGCTACTAATGTCAAGAAGAGTGCCGCAGCCGCTAATTTGTCCAATATCAAAAATAGTGCTTCTTCTACTACAGCAAAGAAAACTACAGGAGGTGCAGCAAGTAGCCTGTTATCCAAGATGTTGCCTTCACCGTTGTCAGCAGGCTCATCTTCCCTCGGACCAATGGCTTTGGCCCTACAACGTACTGCAAAATCCCGTAATTTGAATGCTGACTTGCCGGACACAGCGGCTGAGGCTAGAGCGATCTCACAGAAAGCCCTAGAGGCGCTGCAGAATGCACAGAGAGGATTGAATCCAGATGGGACTCCGATGATGATGTTCATGAATAGCGAGGAGGATATGAAGCAAGCAAAGGTGGCAGTGCGAACGAACGTGGTGAATCTGGAGGGTCAGCAGATTCGCGCTGAAGCAAAGGCAGCTGGAGAATTAAGGCTGTACCTAATACATCTTTGGACGTAATATCAATCCTTGGAACTACGTATGGAGGAGTATCCCAAGCGAATACTCCCCCATACTTTTCAAGGATGCACTTGAAAGATGAATTACGGACAGCTCTAAGAGAAGGCACTACGATTGCAGGCGTCACGGGTCATGGTTTGGGCAGTATGACCAACGCCCAGGAGGTGCTAGCGAAAGCCGTCGGTGGAAAAGCTGGCAATGTTGCTCCTGCCATGATGAACGTGCCAAACCCGGCGGCCGTCGCCGCTGGCGTCGCGCTGAACATCACCGCGACTGGAGCGACCACAGTGCACAATCCGGCACCGCTGCTTGGCGCTGCGGGAACCGCAACATTACCGGTAGCTGGGCCACCAGGGACGACGGTGCCAGCTAATACTACTTCTAGTACAACGACCACTGATGGAATTTCTGGTGCAGCTGCAGCTGGTACAACTACCACCACCACAGTCGCAGGAGCTGACGCAAAGGCTGGTGCTGCCGTGAAGGCGGATTCGAAAGCGAAGGCTGGAGCCCAAGGCGCACCTCCAGCCGGGCCTTCTCTGACCTCGGCGGAGAAAAAGGAGTGCGAAGCTCAAGCTAAAAAGAACGCAGAGGCGGTAATGAAGGCCATCAAGGGCATTCATCCTGACGAGAAGGAGAAGAAGTATCAAGAGAAATACGAACATGCTTTGAAAATTGCGATCGAGAAGAAGAAGAAACAAAAACTTCGTTCTGCTCCTGCTGGTGCAGCAGGTGCACACGCGGGCCTCCGCGTGCACCGCCGCCTCCGCCAAAACCTGCTGGAGAAAAGCCAGTGTCGAATATACCTCCTGGTCTGGCGACCATTCCCGGTGCGTCGCAGGTCATTCCGCACAACGGCTTCCGCGTTCCCCACGGCGCTGCAGATCTGGTCAAGTTAAGGATCGATGTTTGTGCTTCACTGACAAATAATTCTGATTTTTTCATTTTCATTTATTTAAGAATCAATTATGTTTGTGAGTAGTAGTAGAGTAACAGAGCTTGTTCTTTGTTATGTTAAGGGGGCACACGTCGACGCACTCGCACAGGGATCCTCTTTGATGACCTTGACAACATCCTTTATTTTTCAGCAGGGGTCGTAAACGTAAACGTAAAAAGCAAAAATGTCCAACATCAACATCACTCACATGAGTACTTACTTAGATTTAGAAGCTTCCTGTTTCTTGGTCTCCCTACTAAAGACATGTTGGACTCATCGTCATCTTCTTTCACATACTCTTTTACTTTTTCTCCGTCCTCTAATTTCTGGTGCCGCTTCGAAAGCTACTATGCCTTCTGCCGCTTGGTACCCGATTGGTCCGGTGCCTGTGGAGGGTACGACGAGGATGATCGAAACTTTGAAGGATGGTAACAAGGTGCACTACGACGCCTTCGAAGTCAACGACTATCCGGAATTTGCCCGACGTGAAATGTCTCGAAAGGAACTCCGAGAAACCATCGAGGATTTGACGACTTGCCATATTCAAGTCAAAGTTAAGTGCTGAACAATGCTGAAGTTGAAGTTGTTCTAGTTGTTGTTGATGATGATCTCAGACAACTCCTATCCTATCCTATCTCAGACAGAGTTGCAGTAAAACTAATAGTAGTGGTACTAGAAGGAGTAGGACAATTACTCAAGCTCATGATCAAAATGGTCAGACGTAGAAAGGGAAACAAATGGACTCTTGTTTTAGCTGGAGATAAAAAGGGAACCCGGAGAGGACTTGGGCATTCCCTTCCCCTTTCTCCTTTCCGTGCATCCCCCTCTTCTAACCCTTGCCGATACTTCCAGCCGAACGAACCGAATCCCGGAAACGAGAGGAAATTGTATGTCGAAATGCGCGGTCCGACTTTGGCTGCTGTGGCTGCTGCCAAGAAGCACGTCCGAGACACAATGGAAAACAACGCGATTCGCACTTTGAATTTGGGCTCGTTCCAATCCCAAATGGGAGGCTCTGGCAAGCGATGGGATCCGAGAACTGCTACTTTTATCAGCTAAAGAGGAAGAAGACGAACTTGTTGAGGTTGATCTTCTTGTCCTTGAGGTTGATCTTCTTGTCCTTGAGGATGAGGAGCTACAGCTACTTTTATCTTCAGCTAAAGATTTCTTGGCAAAAACACAACACGAAAGAGCAGGAGCACCATGGTTGTTGTAGAAGACCACATCAACATGTTTGATTGTAGCTGGTGAGAAGCTGATGAAGAAGAAGAAGATACTGGTGCTCATCTCTACTTTTTGCAGAAAACGACCACAGACACGATGAAGATATCTGATAAGGATACTGAAGTCTTCATGATCTGCTTTTATTGGAGTTTCTTCGCCGGGTGTTGTTGTCACTAGTATTAGCTAGACGACCAGTCATTCAGACCACGCCTCGAAGATCATACTGTACCTACAACTATTTCTGCATACTCCTGAAACTTCATCTTTTCCACCTGATAATGATTGATTGAAAATGATATATGATGACCACAGCTGATGTAATACTAACAGCATTTACATCCTCTGTGTATTATAATGTAAATGCTGTTGATATCACACTGATGAAGTAAAAAGGTACTAGTCGACTTTATCAGAAGATTAAGTCAACTGTTCCTATGTATGTGATATGTTTTCATCAACAGAACAAGTAGAGTAGTAGATCTTCTAACTGTGCTGATCATGGTATACCCACGTGCTCGACCCTGCTCATTATACCTCCTTCCCGCCCTCCCCTAGTGTCTTGACTTTCTTCATCAAAAACTAGAGGAATTGAGATGTGAAGCTCTGTGACATCAACAGGAGTAGAGCCCTTCACTTGAAGTCTGTTTCAATTCAAAAAAAGTACACGTTTTCCAGAAAACTGATTTTTTCAGAGCGCCCGTTCGTTAATTCTTGTTCGTGTTGTTGCCACCTGCTCACGACCTGGTGATGCCACACAAATAAATCAGCCTGGCCACTAGAGAGCAGAGGTCCGCCTAAGTAAGGAAGAAGATGAAGAGCCACCTTAGAAAGTACTAACTGGGACACCATGTTGATGATGAAGTAGAACAAATGCTGTTACCTGTAAGGGACCTCTAGGATCTTTGTGTGCAGCAGCTGCTTGGTCATCTTCTTAGCTCAAGGCCAAAGGTCAGAGATCTCGTCTAAGCTAAGAGTTTTAACAAGAGCACGACCTGTGCTTGTGTCTTTCCTTGATCTTACCATTTTTTTATGTTTCCTTCGATCGTTAGAAATTACTTATACGAAATAAAGAGAGAAGAAGCAAGTAGTTGGAAGTCCAAGGCCTCCAAGTGAAAGACGCAGTCAAAAAACAGGAAGAGCTGGGACATCTTCCTGTTTGAGGAACTTCTTTTCAAGAGTCTTAAAAACAAGTGAAAGTCGTGGTAATTCCATTTCCAATCATAATATTAGTAGACTGGCCCTTCTACCACGTTTTTGTGTTTTTTCACCTGTTTTTTCCGTTTTACGTTCTCGGTTACTACTTACATCAATGAATTACTAATACTACTTCCACTACTACTCTGTGACGGCTCAGGTAAGAATATTAAACTTCATACATCCGAATGCGAATGCGAAACTACAGGTAAATAATACTAGTGGTCTCTCCTCTCATTGCCTCAATTTCACATCGCTCTGGTGCCTATAACCATTCTGGCACTCATCTCACGCTTAATAACTCGTTATAATTAGACTCAGTCACGACACTAACCTTACATTCATTACTTTCAAAAGGTCTCCAACCATGGGCATCATCTGCTGCGTTGTGATTGTAGGCCTCACGGTGCTGGGCCTTGGTGCGATTGCTGGCATCACAGTGGGAATTGTGATGGCATGTCGTACCACGACTGCCTCTTCCTCCTCGTCCGCTCTACAACACGTAAGAAGAGGTGAACGCACGACCGCCGCTTCCAGTGCGGATGATGTTGATCATGTTGGACGTAATAATATTCCGATGCTCTTTCGTGGTGCCGGCGCCACAAGACCGTCGAGTACAATCATGCCGACTATAATTATGAGCGGCACGACCTCTATGGGGCAAGTGTTGCCGATGATGCAGGAACAAGGCGCTGTTGACGGAGCTGACTTACGCAGTCAACTGATGACAATTTTTGAAGAAGTGGAGAATCAGCCTCTCAACCTTCGCATTGCTTCACTCCTGTCTGACACTTCTGCTGGAGGACGCCGAACAAGGTACCCGGTTCCGGACACGATGGTAAAATCATGGGTGAAGAGAGTATGTTGACAGGAAAAAGTGTACTCATTATACTCAAGACGAAAAGAGGCCGCTGCAGTTTCCTACTTAGGAAGTACCTATTTTCTTGAGGATCGATGAGTAGTACACTTGTTTTTCCTTTCATAGAAAGTGTCTACGGTTTCTCTTGACGTTCTTAACCAAGCAGTGCGAGAAGATGGTGGGAACCTCGATTTTGTCGCAATCATCCGTAAAAATTGCGTCGTGATGCGTGATCTGCTTATTGATGTTGAAAACCTTCTAAAGCAGGGCTACTCCGACGTAGCACTACAGAAGGCGGGACAAGACTTTCTCACTCAATTTTTCCAAGAATTGCAAAGAGAAGGCTACTCTCTCTCTCGCGTGGGCAACATTCCCGCTGTTCTTCATAGGGGTCGGCCCATCCGTTTCCGAGTTGGAGGATTGACAGCGGAGTCTGTGAAACAACTTCGAACGGACATTCGCGCGGCGCTTCAATGAGCGGAACTATTTCCTAGTCTACCATGGATATTTTCCGACCATATGGATATGACGTAGTCCTAAAAAAAGCAAATTTCGAGGTATGTATTGATGTACAACTACTTCTAGGAGAACACTACTACAATTATAAGGGTACTAGGTTTTTGGCGTTTCTGTTACCGTTTGTTTTGACTCGTCTAAGGGAAAAGAGCATAACAAACGGGTGACGGTGACAAAAACACTATCAAGGCCCTACCTTGAATACAACAGGATAACAATACAGGAGAACATCACGACTGACTACAGAGGAGAAATGACTCCGAAGAGAGAGTACTAACCCTGGTTAGAGGTGGTATTTGTTGAACAGGCGGACCGAGAAGCTTTTGAAGTTGTTGTTGATCTTGTAGTGCAACGCACTAATTAAGTTATATGTCGCTCAGCGTCAAAAGATACCTCCAGAACAGGCAAATGAATGAATGAATGAATAACGGGGGTAGTTGCACCACAGAAGTCTTTGGCTACTATCAGAAGTGACAAGGCTACTGAGCACAAGCCTGTTGTTTGCGGCACAGATCTGATTTAGGAACAAGGGGAACAATTGATCATATTAAGACTATTAAAAGATTAATGTAAGTAGTAGGCCTTTGCCTTTCATCTCCACCTAAATTGATTTTTCATAGTTTTCTTTTTCGTGGTTTTTAATGTCCTCTACCTAGCTCGAAGTAATTTTTAAATGTTCTTTCTCTTTGCACGCGTCTAGACAGTATTAGGACACAAAAAGCGCTTGTTTGTCTACAACGTCGGCTGCCGTCGTGGTGCTCAAATAGAAGGTAATCGTCTGCGTAATTTTTAGCGTCTGGCCGTTGTGCGTCCTCAGGCTTCTCGACGTAGGGGCGAAAAAAGCGAGAATGTACTAGTACTAGGCAACAAAAAAACCTTCTGAAAAAAGGACATGGATGAATTTCGTTGAAAGAGAATATATATTAAATTAATATTGTAGAATTGATAATCCGTCTCCACCACAGGACTTTGGACGTGGAGCACTTATTAGTAGAAGTAGATCTTCGCGTGTAGTTTTTGTATTTAATCTACTAGCAGGATGGCGATATTTATTATATAAAAGTACCTTGACTGATTGTTTTGTAGAAGATCGTTGGAGATCATTGAGTTGTACTATCTGGAACAAGACGAGGATCTTCTATCGTGTGAAATAGTACTAGAAAAACGCAGAAATTGTTCTAAGACGCGGATCTGTTATAATGCTTTTTCAATGAACAACGAGCATCGATCAGCATGCTTTTGCAGGTGTAATGTGCACGCTTGCCGGGAGGATTAATGACATTGTGAGCATAAGTATACAGCGGCTGTCTAGCATTGGTGTATGCCTACGTTGCAAAGCTGTGCTAAAGACGTACACGAGATCTTCGAAAAAGAGCGCTACATAAGACGCGCCTTCACGCACCAATGGAAAGAATATTGGAACGATCCATACTCCTGCAGGACGATGTTGGCGCTTTTCGTCTGTCAGCAACTTGCGTCTCCTGAAGATCACTGAATAAAACGATCCACCCCGCCACTGAAAATAGACCAAAGTACAAGTATGGCAATTATACAAGAATACAGCCCTCCCTCATATCGCTCCCGAGCGTAGAGGTGCGGCAGTCGCAGCTGCGGGGAGGTCGGTTCCCTGTGGCGGCAACATGATGGATTGATTGACTAGTGGGCTAGGTCAGCGGGAACGCAGTCGTGCTCGCACAGTCCAGAGTTGGCCCTGGGTCTGTTTGTTCCTCCGTTATCCAGCACCGCCGCTCGTTAGACGGTCGCATATTGTTGATTGATTGACTGATTGACTGGTCTAGCGGAAGTTCTCTAAAGACGTTCTCAGGTCCAAGATCTACCCAAGACATGGATCTTTTTGACCCCATGCTCCTGGGTGTATCATCATCCTCGATCAGGAGATCCGCTATTAGAATTTCCACGATCATGGAAGTCGAACTCGAGCTCCTCTTCACCAAAAGGAGGGAAGGATCTAGATGCGCGATCTATAGAGAGGAAGATCAACCAAAGGAAGGAAGGATCTAGCTGCGAAATCTTTTATAAAGAGGATGTAGATCATGAACAACAACAACAAAGAAAAGGAGGATTTTTCTATAATGAGGACCCAGAAGTAAGTAAGAAGATCATCATATTTGCTTACGAAGGATCTAGAAGTAAGGAGGTGCTCTAGGATCATGCGAAGGATCAGCTTCTAGATGTGTGCTCCTGCGATCTAGAGAGAGGACCGAGAAGGAGGAGCTAAAAGAGAAAAGAGATCTTCCTTAAAGGGGCAGGGAGATCATGCAGATCTAGAGCGAGACTGTATATCTATATTTTGTATAGGCTTTCCCCATATTTTGAGGGGGGCTTAGGCTAGTGGTCAAGGCCGATAGAAAGAATTTTTTCGCACGAATGTGATTGCAACATGCATACCTTTTCTAAGGTAAAAGCCAAAATATATCAAACCATGCTGGAGTGAGTGTTCAAAAATACTCTGCTTCTATTATAAGACGAACTGTTAAGCTTATTGGATTTTAATGCAAGCCGAAGTCGCCTGTGCATAGTGATAGTAAATGACTCAGGAAACTACGAAAATTGCACATCACCAGATGCATTATCGATTGCTTCCACTTCCAAGACCAAGAAATATTTTAGCGATTGGATAAGTTTTCCTTTTCACTACTGATATTTCTTGCTTTGAGCATCAAAATCAAAAAAAATTGTCATGCTCATTGGCTTCTTGTTGTTTACACCCGAAAGAACATTCGACTTTTTCTACTGTTTTCGCCGCCTCCACGTCTTCAGTAGAATTATTCATCACGGTGGTTTTCCTTTTAGTTTTACACTTACTGTTTCGGCCCATATCTTCTCTCTCAAGAATTGTATCCCCACAGACATCTTTTGATTTGAGAACAACTACCATGCTCCTGGTTGGTGCCGTCCGCTAGTACAAGAACGCTGGTTGTTAATTTTATTACTTCAAGAAAGAGGAACAAGGTCAAGGAGGTGATATTGATTGAGATCATAAGAGGACTTGAGAATTACAGAGACTCGTCGAAGTCGAGCCACCGAATTCTTGAACTTGCGTTTCTTGATCAGATAATTTCCAAAATGAAAAGTTCTACTTCGCTGCAGTTTTATTTCGCAATTTGTTGCTTCCTTGTGACGACCACGGCTGCGATTCAACTCAAGGCAGGCGTTGGAAATGTCGGAGAGCGTCTAATAAATGCAGAACAGGAAGAAACACGTGTGACCACGGCGGCGGGCCGAAATCCTGGCGAAAAGGGGAGGTCGTCGTCAGAACTAGGGAGAAGTCCTTTACTACAACACGGAAATGAAGGCAGTCCCAGTCGAAACGCCGGAGATGATCCTCAAACGGTCCACCCCGAGGAACAACCTCCACAGACGTCGGCTTGTGAGTCCGTTTTTGCGCAGCCTGGGCTTATGAGGATTGCGCAAGATCATTTGTGGGGTGCACGGCCTGGTCATTCAAAAATGCTGTCCGATGAAAATTCACCATTCGCAAAACTCCTGTTCATGGTGGAAAGAGACGGGGTTGCGCCGTTCCACCTGTCTTCGAAATCGTATGCAACTCAGCAGGCGAACAGCATTGCATCCTCTTCCTCGGGAGAACAAGTACCAGCTACTTCATCCTCGGGTACACTGGGTGCCTTTCTGGACACGGTTCTGTCTTCCACCGCAAGGGATGATGAGTGGGAGAAAGTACCAACGACGACGAAAACTGCTGCTATTGATTTGCTTACGCAGGTCATGTCGAGTACGCCAACCGCTGTGGTTGATCAGCTTCTTGTTTTTGTCCGCCAAGAGAACAGCGACGAGCTCTTTCGTCGAATGGGTACGATGACGAAGACGGGGCTGCAAGAAATGCGCGAAATCGGAAAACACAAGCCCCCGTCTCAGTGGCGTGTCTTGCGTGCAACGATAGCTAATCCGGTGGACCGGACAGATCGACCTGTCGGGTTGTTCAACCAAGAAAAAGAAAACCCTCTCCAAGAGACGTTATGCAGAGTCAGAGAGTACCTTCAACGTCACCATGACGGAAGGCCTGCTGTTTTTGACGCTAGCCAGCGCCGCCAGCTCCGCGAGGAGCGCCGTTTACTTGCGAAAGTCAGGCAAGGAGCCCCCGAAGAAGGAGGATCGCCTGCTTCCATCAGTCTGCATTTTGGGAGTTTTCTCTTTGATTCTAACTCTTTGACACTGTCTTTGTACTTCCGATTCGACGTTCTGCCTCCAGAGGAAGCGACGGAAGAAACGAACGCTGGCGCTGCAGGAAAGGGACTGCGTCTCCGCCGGATCTATGTTATTTGGGGTCATCCTGATCGCTCGCGAGATGTGATTGAACTGACAAAGGAAAACTAGGCCGCTAGTTGTACACTGAGAAGATGAAGATGAACCACTACTAGAAGTGTAGTACTATAGACGAACGAAGATGACGAGGCATGATGAAGGGTTGAAGATCATGAAGAAGTTGAAGCTCTTGATCTTGTTGTGTTTATATTTATTCTTGAGGAAAAGCAAAAAAGTAAGATACTTTTTTATTGAGATGGATGCTTCAGCATTGTATTACCTGAACAAGTCAAGCAAAAACAGAAGAAAATAGAGAATAATGAGGAGAAGAAAATGCAAGAACAATAGTTAGCCAATGAGCTGACAGCGCCCGTAAATAGTTGCTGGGTATATCATCATCATCAAGCATGTTGCTAGTATTGAGGACGCAGTCGTGTTAGCTGTAACTGATGAAGCTGCTACTTCTTCAAGCAGTAGTTGGGCATGCTCTTATTCTTGCGGAGGACGACGATGAAGAGCATTTTTCTCCCGTCTTCTACTTTCAGTTGCATGACGGGAGGCAGAGCAGTGCCAAAAAGTGTTGTCATCTTCTTTTTTACATTGCCTGCAGTGCCGTCTCCTCGGTTGTCTAAAGGCCGACTGGAAAGTCGTTAAATGCATACGATAAAGATAAGCCTTGAGTTTATTTTGCTCCAAGTGCCGTATCTTCGGCCATCTGGGAGCCGACTGGATAAGTCGTTAAATGCATACGCTATAAGTTCCGTTTTCTTATATTGCCTGCAGTGCTGTCGCTTCGATTGTCTGGAGGCCGACTGGATAACTCGCTAAATGCATATATCTAGCAACGTAGTTTTTTAGGGGATCCGCATGAAATGACGCCTATAGGTGTCCTTATATATGTGGTCCTGTATAGCGCCGCGCTTACTTTTACACAGATCCTAAATGTCTCGTAATATAAGGGTCATCCTCGTGCCTTACTAGTACAGAAATGACCGCGGTCATTTATTCATGATGGGCGTCAGTCTTGGAATAAAAGTAACGATCGAAATAATACCAAACTTTTTCCGGTCGTCTTTTTTCGATTAGCAACGATCTCGACTTCTGACGGCAAAGCTCCTGATCACGTGCTCGACTGCTAAGAATATGATTGTCAAAAGTTGTGTCTTGCAAAATGCTACGCTCTGGTATTATGTGGCGGTGAGATCAAAATAGGTCAGTTTGATTGTTATGGCAATGGTATGGCTCTAGAGTAGATCCAGCCCTTTGTGGATTTCTGCCGCAAAAGGTGTGTCATTTCGCTGTCCCTGCTGTGGTATATGAGTAGAAAGCTTTTAATATTCTTGACATTCTACGCCACGTTAGTCTTACTCTCGTCCCAAGTCACTTATCCTCGTTTTATACTAAAAGGGTTGAAGGAAAGACCTACCTACATGATGCTGGTCATTCATCCGCATCCCCTCACCCAAAAACAGGAATTATAAGTGTGCTAGCTCTGCAGGCAGGAAAAGTAGTTGACACGCTGGAAGCATTGGGCGGAACTTCAGTGCATACTTTGGAAAGCTGTTCTTATCGTCTTTTAAGTGAGGAGCTGAGCGAAGAGAAGCAAAACGAAAGAGTAGAAGTCCGATAACAAAACACAAAATTGGAACCAGATTGAGGCGTAATTCTGTCTAAGATTCTGACTGTCGTCTAATTTTGTATTTGCAAAAGTAGCACATCTCCGACGCATGATAGTGACACCATTGCACACACGCTAGTGACAGTCTTGCATCTCTCTGCTGAAGCAGAAATCCTTTAACCACGCAGGTCTTTGCTATGACGCTTACCCATGATAATCGGTAATGCTTGCACTCATGCGATTGCTATTGTTGTTGTTGTCGCTGTTCGCATGTTCATGCTCTTCGTCTTGGTATGACTATGTACCTACTAGCTATGAGCGTCCGATAACATCCCCCCCACTAGGATTCCCATCCTCCCCAAAATAAGAAACTAAGCACGGCAAAGATGTGAGCGATATGTGTTTTCCAAATTTCGAAAATTTTCCACGTTTTGCCTTCGTTTGGGGATTGAATCTCGTGCGTTTGAAGTGCTAAGATCCCAAGGCGTTTGACTTTAAGCCCTTTCCCTGCAGTTCATTCAATGCCTTGGCTTCGTGTTTTTCAAATTTCGAAAATTTTCCACGTTTTTTGGTCGTTTGGGGATTGAATCTCGTGCGCTTGAAGTGCTAAGACCCTAAAGTTTTTGACTTTAAGCCCTTTCCCTGAAATTTAATCCCTTGGATTCACGTTTTTCAAATTTCGAAAATTAATGTTCCACGTTTTCTCGTCGTTTTGAGATTGAATCTCGTGCGTTTGAAGCGTTAAGACCCCAAAGCTTTTGAGTTTAAGCCCTTTCCCTGAGATTCAATTTCTTGGCTTCGCGTTTTTCAAATTTCGAAAATTTTCCGCGTTTTGTCGTCGTTTTGAGATTGGATCAGTTTGAAGGGCTAAGATCCAAAAACTTTTGACTTTAAGCCCTTTCCCTGGAATTCAATTCCGTGGCTTCGCGGTTTCATGGTTTCGCGGTTTC
>CAJINU010000100.1:0-28892 GCA_905178165.1 Amoebophrya sp. A25
TTTTTAGGCTTAAAAGCTGACCCCCTTAACAGCAGAAACGAGCCTGAGCATGTGCCAGGAGTTTAATCCGAGTTAGGGTAGGAGTTAAAACGTGAAACGCAACCGCTGGGGGGGCTCTAATATCTCCGCAAGACGCGGAGCTTCGCCTTAGACATTGATGGCCGCGACGGTGACTTAACTCCAAAAGCTTGGTCAGATGCTGACTGGGGAACATGTAAAAAGACCCGTAGATCGGTCAGCGGAGGTCTCGCCGAAATAGGCCAAACCAAGCGCACGCCTATCGCGTGGCGAAGTAAAAAGCCGCCTGTCGTAGCATTATCAACGACAGAAGCGGAGCTTATAGCCGCGACTGAAATCGCGCGGGAGGCAGTTTACCTCCGGGGACTACTTCAGGAATCCCTTGAAAATCTAGGCAATGGCCGACAATCAAAGCTGACGGATCCACGTGGCCGTTTGAAAAAGTCTCTAGCTCCAATTCCTTTAATGATCGACAACCGAAGCGCGAAAGCGGTCGGCGAATCGCCAGAAGTTCGTCGGGTCAAGCGTGTGGGTCTTAAATTGCTCTGGATCCGCCAAGTTGTCGGAGAAGGGGAATTAGATCTATACTGCTGCCCCACAGACGAACAAAAGGCAGACATCTTCACAAAGGCACTTAATAAGCCAGCGCTTGTGAGTCTATGCCATAAAATCGCAGGAACAAAACCCAAAAAGTGAGCTTTTTTCTCATTGAGGTTCGTTGTCGGATCTCGTGCGTATTTATACTTGCACTTTTCAAGTTCGTTAAACGTTAGCGGATTTTCATGCGTATTCTTGTTTACTGTTTCGAAAATTTTTTTTCGTCTTTTTCTAGCTGGGTTCTAGTCATAAATATTTAATTTAGTGCGCGTATAGTATTTCTTCAGTAGTTTACCGCTGTGCTTTGTAATTATCTAACATTATAGATATAGACCACAACTACCCAAAAACAAAAACAAAGCGTCGGGCTTCGCGAGAGTAATCGTCCCGAAGGAGCCTCAACGACTACAAGGGGCCGAAGCTTGGCGCCAATCTTTGACGCCAGCAATCCGAGGTAGCGGGGTGTCACTTGCTACAGGACCCCCTTCGCCTGCTTTTCCAGCTGGTCTCGGAGTAAGGAGTCACATCTTCTATGAGATCATTGGGCGACACGTCGCAACTTTGAAAGGATGTAGCTCGGGCGGCGACTATGCAAAAGCGTTCCAACTATGCCTATCGTGCATGCTTGTCCAAGAGGAGAATGCTTGGAGGGAGTGGATATCCAGCAACGGTCTGAACATGAACTCTCACTACAGTCGACAGTGCTCGGGTATGGGTCTAGCTATGCAGACTGAGTACTGGGACCGGGCAAGGAAAATGAGGAAAGAAGGAAGCGCATTCTTCCGCAATTGTTTTCTACGTTTGGCTTACTTTCGGGAGACGGTGAGTAACTTGGGTGCCGTTGGATCCATGGGAGTTATTGAGAATACAACCAACCTCGTTCAAGCCTGTCCAACGTCGACACGGGTGTCCCACAAAATGGCACCTGGGGGGCAGACTCTTTCTTCTAGTAGTAGTTCCAGTAGTAGTAGTAGTAGTCCGGCGGCGAAGAACAGCAGCAGCTACCACAAAGGAAAGGGGAAGCAAGCGGCGCAGCAGCCGCACAAAGGCGGCAAGAGCAAAGGTAAAAAGGGGAAAGGTAAACTAGAAGACGGCGGAGCAAAAGGGCCGCCGCTGAAGAAAGCCAGAAAAAAGGGAGAAGCAGCACCAGCAGAGGCAGCACCGGCGGAAGCAGCCGCTGCCCCTGAGGAAAACGGAGAAGAACGAAACAGCACTGAGAATGTTGCTGAAGAAGACTCTGGAGAAGATCTCTAAGTCTTATACTTGGCTACGTAGAAATGCATAGCCTACGTTTCTAATACTGTGCAACAAAAATTATTCGTCTTCAGTCATACATAGCGTGCGTCGTGTTTTTTCCGTATTATATTCATTCGCTGGAATATAGTCGAGCTTGCAACTGGCGTTTTCGCTAGCGAGCAACGCGTTCATATTTAGAAGAACAGCAACCACTTCAGGAGAAAATCCTAAATCTGTGCTATCTGGGCCGAGAGTGTAAAGACCCTATAGAAGCTCTCTTGTTTTTCTCCCTTCGTGGAGTCTTTGCCTGTTGTAAGGCTTTTTTGCGTTGGTCCTTTGACCATTCTTGTTTGTTTCTTTGTTCGAATTTGCGAATTTCTGATCGCGCTTCCGATCATGAATTTTCGCTGAATTCGGAGCTTAGGTCGCGTTTCCGACCGACGCTCTTCTGCCTTTTGTAAGGCACTGTTGCACTTTGGTCTCTTAGACCGTGCTTGTCTTTTGTTTTCTTTGCGAATTTCTGATCGCGCTTCCGATCACGAAATTTTCGCTGCACTCGGAGCTTAGGTCGCGCTTCCGACCTAGGCTCTTATGTCTGTGTTAAGGCACTTACGCACGTACGGTCTGTTAGACCGTGCTTGTGCCTTGGTTTGTTTTGCGAATTTCTGATCGCGCTTCCGATTTCGAAATTGCTGCTGCATTTGGAGCTGAGGTCGCGCTTCCGACCTACGCTCTCTTGTCTTTTGGAAGGCATTACTGCACCTTTGGTCTCCCAGAGCGTGCTTGTCTTTTGTTTAATTTTGCGAATTTCTGATCGCGCTTCCGATCATGAAACTGTCGCTGCATTCGGAGCTTAGGTCGCGCTTCCGACCTAGGCTCTTCTCGTTTGGGCTATTGGACTCGTCCACCGAGCCTTGGGGTTTGGTGTCGTTGTCGCAGACCAACTTAGGTCAGGCGGTTGACCTAAGGTTGGCTTGATAACCAAAGAATGGACAAAGATCGCGCTTCCGGTCTTCGTTCTTCTTTGTTGTGGATGTTGGCACCAAGATAGGCTATGAATCGCGCTTCCGATACGATAGCCTTCTTCGTGTTTATGCTTCACCTAAGATCGCGCTTCCGATCTTAGGTTTGAAACATGTATGTCTGCAATCGTGATTCCGATTTGTGACAGTACATGTGTTTGGTTGTTTCTGTGTTTGTTGTCGCACGCTTTGGCCCACTTGTGGCGCCTTCTTGATCGTGGGGTTCGAAGGCGAGCTTGCGCTTTGCCGGGTGTACTTGTGGCCTTTGGTGCTTTTCTATGTGTGATGGTTTGATCGTGTGTTCTAGGAGTCTTGAGGCTCTAGCTCGCGAAAAATCCAGCAGTGTAGAACTTCATGCATCAGGCTTCTTGTAGTATCGTTTCCCCCACCGGTTGTAGAATCTACTAAATATGAGTGGCGTTTTCGCTAGCGAACAACGCGCTCATATTTAGAAGAACAGCAACCACTTCAGGAGAAAATCCTAAATCTGTGCTATCTGGGCCGAGAGTGTAAAGACCCTATAGAAGCTCTCTTGTTTTTCTCCCTTCGTGGAGTCTTTGCCTGTTGTAAGGCTTTTTTGCGTTGTAATAAGATTTCCTTTTATAAAAAATCCCACCCTCCTCTCCCTTTTCTTCTGCTACTAAGCGCTGTGAGGCTCGTCAGCAATTTATGGAACAAAAAACCCTTCTCATTATCAAATCAGCGAAAATTTTTTCGATCCACCCATGTAAATCATCTCGCGCTACCTACTTTAACTAGCTATTTTAAAAGGTTGGGCGCAGGGTGAATTGGGTTGGAGTAGGGGCACAGGCGGGGAAGGGGGTGCTGGGTCATGGGCAGCCAGGGATCTGCAGGCGGAGGGGCGGCGCTTGAGCGGAGATGATGTGATTCTGCAGCTTGGATCGTCGTTTTCTACTTCTGTGGCACCACCTCGCAACCGGTCGACGACCGGCATAAAAATCCACAATTTCCATGGCAAATAATGCAAGATCGCGCCCAGGAATGGTAGTCCAGAAAGTTCGCAGCTTTACCTGAAGAGGGAGATCAAGGTCCACGATGGCACTGTTCTACAAGGATAGAAGATCCACAACGAGAAGACCGCGAATCTTATGGGAAAGTAGCGAGATCTATGTAACTTCGATAACTGTGACACTTTAGCACTAAAAACCCAATCACTTCGATAAACGACAGGCTTCCGAACTGCACTAGAGCTTATACATTTAGCAAATTTGAGAAGAGTCGTTTTTTAGCCTATCGAAAAGCACCACCATGGGCACACGTCCTAGAGTCATAGAAGCATGGAGCGTCGGCAAACTTAAAGCAATCCTTGCCCCCCATTTCATCATTGAAGACACGGCGGAGTTCGTTGCAGATTTGGCCATTTGTCCTAGGTCTACACCTAAGAACCGCCGCTGCTATTTGCTCATCCAAGTCAAAGGCAGTGAGCTTCCAGCAAGCCAGTGGCTGAAAGCAGTCAAGCACTGCGTCAAGAAAAAGCGAAACGAATACCACAACACCGTAGTAGTTGGGCTAACAAAGAGGAAGAGAAGCGCGCTGTACTTCACGGTGAACAAGCACTACAGATGGGAAGACGCCAGACTATCAGACCCTTCCCGTTGGGCGAAGTTTGAAGACTTGGCCCAGAAGCTTCAAGAGCTATGGCGCGACAGCCCGACATTCAGCCTGCGGGCAGTCACCGAGGCAGCAGCAACAACCACCGCCCAGTATGTGGAAGCGCGGGCTCGCACGCAGTTTACCTCGGCAGTGAGGCGGCTTGGATGGCAGTACGCAGTCGATCCGGCGGGCTTTGGGGTTGTTGACGGTGTGCTCACTCTTCGAGGAGGCAAAAAGGTACGATGTCAGGAGCGCGTCCTAAAAATCAAGCGTGACAGAAAGGGAGAAGCGTACTGCGGATGGGTGAGCACGCAAAGGTAATGCTAGACTCTTAGGATGGTGCCACTATGTTGGGTCTAGCTGTAGCATGAGACTAATCAAATTATCTGAGTCCCCGTGTGTGATGCCCCTAGGCTGAGGCACAGGACACGACTATGCTACTCAGTTGATACAAGTTAATACCTCACACCACAAGACTGCCGCCAGAAATGTCTTCTTTTTGTTGCAATGATGACGCAAAACCATCTCCTTATTCAGGAAGAACCGCCAAGGGTTTAGCAAGGTCGAGATCGACTGCTTGCTGGTGCATGTCAGACAAGACGAAGGGCCAGAGCACGTCCTTGCAGCCACTTACTTCCTCCCCGTTTTGCAGCTACAACAAGAAGGCTACGCCCCTGGCAGAGCGTCAAAAAACAGGTGCCATCTTCGTGATCATTTCTTACCCTTCTACACAGTGTTGTCATCAACTACCACCATCCCCCTTCCTGAGATATTGAGCAACTTGCTTAGATTTGAACACACTAGTACTGAGAACAATAGAGCTAGCTACAAAAGAACACCGTCGTCCGATTTAATTCATAGAAGAACGTCATCGATCAAGTCAATCCACAAACAGCGAGGAAAAGTGGGCCAGATCTCTGTGCCTTTATCCATCTGGTGTGAGCTATGTCAAAAATCCAAGGAGCTGCTGGGCAGCGAAATACTTGCAAAATTGGGACCAAGGAGCTGAGGAATGCAGACGCCTGAAAGATTCTATTTTCGACTAGATTTTGAGCTATGGCTTTGCTTGGATCCGGCGCCAGGCATCAGGTAAGTGATGACTTCAATAATTTAGCTCTTGGCTGTGTTAGAGCTTCAGTCTCCTGATCGCTGTCTCAATCATTAGCAGATCTATCAAACACCTCCACAGAATATTGATCATCACCCCCCAGGTGCAGCTCTCTGAACTGAAGGGCCACAATTTTCGACGCTGATCATGGGAGTGTGGGCGCACGCTGGCGGCCACATCTGAGTGCCGTCACCTCACTGTTGAACTTTTCTGAAATGTCACACGCTACGACCACACCGTCGCGCCCTCGCTCGATGGAGCAGCATAAGCATTGAAATTCAGACCATTGAGCCACTGTAGATGTTGACGAGCTTCCCAAACTGACAACCTTGAAGGACAGCACGAAGCATATTCTAAAACGTCTGACAAGCCGACAGCATGCTGCTGCTGCTAAGTTCGATCACAAGTAGCGCTTCACAGATTTAATTTCATTGATGACCTTGATGCAAAGAAGTCTGGCCATATATCTGCTGCGGCACCGCCAAAGCAGTAGAACCCAAGCAGAACATGATCGAGGTGGAACCATAAAGAAACTACTTGGTGGCGACGTCTGTCGAAGATAGATTTGAAAACATCCAAGATGGCACGCAGTAGGCACATAATTCAAGAACTGTAGAGGAGTGCAAAGTTGTTGAGTAAACCGTTGGAATTTGTAAAAAGCTAGCGACGCAGACCTATTTGAATCAGAAGTGGCCCCCCATGGTTGGGGGATGAATGTATCGCAGAAAGTAGAGTGTTTGAACCGAGAGAAATAGCGTCACGCTATCTCCCTTCGCCCCTGGATGCCTACCCGATGCCCCCTCAGCAAGAACTAGATGGACTCAGTCGCAACGCAAACCCCAAGCGCAAAAGCGCCCCTAACTGAGGCCGTCGCTGGCTGGCTTCATGAATGGAGTGACCTCGACCTTGGATGCCGCGCATGTTCTGCCGTGGATGCTTTCAGCAGTCGCACGCCAACCGAACTGCTCGATGCAGTCCATCGCCAGCAATTCTCCCGGCCACTTTTTGCACGCGTGTGGGGTGTCTTCTTTGCGGAACTCTTGATCTTGTGGCCACTTGAGGTAAAGCGCCTTCCCGAGCGCCGCCTTCCTGCGCTCGGTCTTCATCGCCTTGCATACGAAGCGACCACAGCCACGGCAATAGAAGTGCCACTCGGTGTCGTTTGATGTGCGGCCAAGGTATGCCCTCTGCAATTCTGTCTCTTCGTCTACTTCCACGCCTGCTGGTCTTCCAACAGCGCCAGAGGACGCGGCAGACCTGGCGCGCTTTATCTGTGGCTCCAGCGATCCTTCCACAACCCACTGCCCCCTGAGTAGTCTCTTGCACGTCTCACGCGCACCGGCGGCGTCGTCAAATGCAAGGACCTGGTCGACACACTCGCGGAGGAGTTGCTCTGGTGCGTTGAACTCCGCTGGGAGGATGCGACCCGTCAGAAGTTCGAGCAAGCACTTGAGGTTCTGGTATGGCACTGAGTTGGCACAGTTGCGAAGCGTCTGAAAGAGCGGCTTCCAGTTGCAGTCCGTACTAAAGGACACCAGCCCACGCCCAAACTTCCACTGGTATTCGCTCATAAACCAACAATGGGCGACCATTCCAAAGCAGACAGTAGTGGTCTCCGCATCCAAGTAGTAGGACTTCCCATCTGTGGACAATTTGAGGCCCAGCCCAATGTACATGCCGCGGACGATGTCAGTCACGAGGCAGGTTCGCTCCTTCTGGTGCTGGTCCATCAGAACAACAGGCCGGCTGCTCTTCACCCGGGTAGTAAGCCCGAGAAATTGCGCAACGATGACGCCGAGGAGGGCGATGTCGGCGAATCGACTGTAGTCGAAAGCCGAGGCCATTTGCATGTAGCACGCAATCTCCAGCGCTGCGATGAAGTACGTCTCTGGATGCGCGCACAGAGTCGGGTCGCGGACTTTTTTCAGCACTTCGTCCTGCAGCTTTTCAGCTTCATCAGAGAGGTCCACATTGCTCGCCAGATCCTCCAACGACTTGAACTGCTTCAGGCTGTCTGGCTCATTTTTCTGCTCTTCGTTCATGTCTGACAAAAATGCCTCACGGTCTTGCGCGGTCAAAATGGACGGCATTGCACGCGGCAACCTTACTCTTTTCTCACCACTTAGACCAAAACAAGAAGGGACCTCTTTGAACAAGTCGAGACGATTCTGCCAAGCGTGTCGCATATGCGAGAGCCGGAACCTCCCCGCAAGTTTACGGATAGCAGAGACAGCCAAACTCACGTAACGCCAATGCGATTCGCCCTCTGAGTCTGAAGTAGCGCCACTGATTACGATGTTCTGGATGACAGTCTCTGCCACGTCGTGGAGGCCTTTGGTGAAATAGTGCAGCATTTGCTTGGCAAATCTCGACAGTGGCCGCAGCTTTTCAAAGCTTTCCCGCTTTAAAGCCTCTGGATTTGGTAGCGTTTTGCGGTAAAAAAGCGAACACCAGAGACCGAAGCACGGGTCATACTTTTCATACACGTAGTGGCGCAGTGTGGTCGTGCTGAATCTCATGAACCGGAAAAACTCGCACTCGTTCCAGATCTCCAGCCCCGCGTTCTGCACTGCGGTCCGCAAGATGCTAGGCAGCTCCAGGGCAACCTGAAAGAGGAACACGTAAGGCCCCAGCTCAGGCGACAACGACTCGAATGTCTCCGCGATCTTGTCTCTCTCTTGTTTGTCCATGTCTTCAGCCTGGAGGCCAAATGTTACCTGCAAGTGCAACTGGTGGAACCGCCACAAATACTGCGCCACCCGCAAGTAATGCCGCACGTCGTCCATGTTGATTGCCTCCAGCGCCTCTTTGAGCTCTGTGACTTTTCTCTTCTGTCCTACATACTCAGAATCCGGCGCCGCATTAGATGCCGCCCTTCTCCTAGGTTGTCCCGCGTCTCCGTCGTTTCCTTGTGCTTGTTCTCTCACTGGGGCCGCCGGCTCATCTTGTGGCGCCGCAGGAAGTGGGCCGTCATCGATGTCAGCAGGTGGCGCAGCAAAAACCTCATCAGCATCAACATCAAACACACCAGCGCCCTCAATTCCCACTGCTTCAAATGCTGCGCTCTCCGCCGGATCTACATAGAGCCGCAGCACCCTCTTGCCAGCTAAATGGCGCAAGACTAGCAGAACCGTCGACTTCCAAATCAGCACCCACGCCGCCACATAACACGCACCAAACCACCGAGTCCGGACCATCGAGGTCAAGTGCGACGCTGTGTGTTGGTTTAAGTGAATAACTTGGCAAGAAGTTGGCACATGTCTCGAAGGCTGCGCGCTTCGATCTGCAAGTCCCGTGGCTTGGGCCCTTGGCTCTCGACGAAATTGACGGCAAAGAAATCGAGTTGAGAACGCTGGGCCCGCACGGTACGGCAGCCGAAGGCGACACCTGCCGCCAACCCGCACTGAATGATGAGGGCAGCCCTCGAAACATGCAAAAAAGTGAGATTTTTTGGCCATACCGTGGGGCAAAGCTCTCAGCCGCTTGCCGCTTTGAGCGTTCTCAACTCCAGATCGGCGAGCCCAACCGAAGAGGCGAAGACACGGAGTTGAGAACGGCAGAAAACAGCCAACGCCAGGACGCTTCCCCCCATAGTATGACGCTCCAGAAGAGTCCCAAAAGTGTCGATTTCTATTTGAAAAGTGAGATTTTTGATCCAAAACGGGACGAAACCTTCCAGCTACATGCACCAAGAAGCAGTCCGGTACCTCTCTCCAGCGCTTCCAGAGTCGAGAGACCTGTCTCACGCTCAACGTCCGGATCGACCAACTCCCCAGACCTCGCCAATTCGATCAGCTCTGCTCTTGCGCGCTCATAAGCGCCCCGCAATGACTCACGTGCAAGATTGCCGCCTGTAAAATCCCGCAAGGCTGATAGGAGCCGCGACAAGGCTGGCTCTTTGTTCAGGTGGTTGCTTATTCGGTGACGCAGCCCCATCCGGCAAACACACAAAAAAGTGAATCCGACGGCCATGTTACAGCGAAACTCCGACTCTTCTTGGTCTGAATCTAAGACCAGAACAGCCGCAACCGTGTCGACGAGTGGCTGCCGGAAAGTAGACAGGAGCAACATGCCACCGAGGTGGTACAACAACGCAAAAAGCGCCCGCACTTTCGGAAGAGATGAGGCGTATTTTTTGTCTTTCTCTGCGACGCTTCCTCCCACAGGGACATAGGGCCTCTGCAGGGGAATCGGGTGCATGTATGTGACCAATTCTCCGTCTCCACCTGGCTCCACGGCTTGAGCGTAGACCTGTGGGGTCGGTGTTGGTAATCCATCTAAGCAGAAAACATGACAGAAAACGGCGGGCGGCTTGCTGGCGTTTTGCCCATGATAGCCGCCGCCTTTGACACCTGAAGAAACAAGCTGCAAAGAATACCCCCAACCAGACACATTTAGCAAACGCAGTAGCTGTATATCAAAGCACTAGAGCACCTGATACGCTTGCTTTTTTTCTTTTCCCTTGGTGCTGCCATCCATCTGGATACTCAGCGTTTTCCCCCATGTTAAACCGTCAAGATCCGCGCGGCCATATCCCAGCTTGCAGTAGCCTATGAGGTGACCCAACAAGAAGCCAAGGTTCAGCAAACCGCACACGAGGCGCTTCTGTAGTGGTGAACGAGGGGGAAAGTGCACACAGAAGCGCCAGCTGAATCTCTGACAAGGCGCTACTTGTGCCCACAGTCAATCTCGTAAGCCTTGCAAGGGAGTTGAGTTCTCTGCCATTCGAATAAGACAAGAGCCGAGCTTGCGCCTGGCTCTAGTGATAGAAGATGAACCACAACGAAGGAATGAAGGCGCGAGCATAAATAGATACCAGCATAAAATAATCCGTGACCCCGTCCCCTGTGTGTTTCTCTTCAAATGCCTGCGCAAATTCCTCTACGTTGTCGTCTATCGCAGAGACAGGCAGGTTTAACGTGGCGCATATCTTATGGATACGAATCGGGAAATCCCCATAATGTTGCATCCACCGCAAGAACCGCGCCTGCGTTTTGTGTGAAGGGTTTTTCGTGTTGAACACCGAACTACCCGGGAGGACTATATGATTTAGCGAAGGGTAGCAGAGGTGTGACTTTTCCGAAGAAAGGAGGTGAGTGCTACATCTACGACAAGGTGAGGGGTCACGTTCGCGTCATATCTGAAAAAATGCAACCCAATGTTACCGCCTCCAATCCGAAACCATCCGTGACAAGTCCCTGCTCTGGGGCGTAGTTCCCTAGTGGGATATTATTTGCGATCCTCCATCTCTCATACGGCTTCTGGAGCTGTCGCTTCCAGTTTTGCCGCTTTCGTGTGGGCAAGAATCTGCGCACACTAAGCCGCCCGTTGTCCATAAACTCGAAGTTATTATCGGCATGGTCTGCAGCTTCGTTCTGCCGGGAAGTCATGGCGATTTAAGTTGTTGCTTATCCTTTCAAGTCATTTCTTAGCACAGACAGCCATCGCATTATATCAAGACTATGGGTAGCTTCTTGCTTTTTTCATCATCGTCGTCTTTATTGTGTGGCCAGTTTTCATGACGTTCGTTTCTGTTTCTTTTTCAGTTTTAGAGCTAACGCACATACTGACGGGGCGCGCTTGCTCGAGCAACTTCATCTCCCTCTCATCTCTCACAACTCATCAAAACCACCCAGACAGCGACACACGACTGCCATCCGAAGAAGGAAGTTGCGAGTTCTCGAAACAGAGGCCGCGAGTCGAGCAGTCGCACGAGTATAGCAAGCTGCTGCTTCATCTTATGGGGAAATAGAAGGCCGGCCACAGTTGAGACGTTCGTATGAGTTTGGTCAAGTCTGTAGACGCTTTGCTTCAAAGGTTTGAAGACTTTCCAATAGTTCACAAAAGGGGCAAAAATGGGTGATGATAAGCATGAAAAACCCGAGAACCGTCGATGAAATTCGACCAAAGGGACAAGGGGACTGGACTAGCCAGAGGAGAATGAAAAGGGGTACAGAAAATGAGTGCGCGTCTGAGTAGAAGCATGCACTTACCGAAGAAAGGTCGACGATGTTGTAACTCAGTACGTAGCTCATTGCTTTCATTATCGTCATGGTGCTGTCTCAAAATCAAGGTGGTAATCTACGAAATGATGGGGGTTTCATCTTCTCGCTCATATTGGTGAAAAGTAACGCAATTCTGTAGGTCTTTGCTACTTCATGCCCCGTTGCGACCTAGTAAAAAAATAACATCAATCTTCATCCCCCGACTTCCATCATGGTCCCCACAGCGTCCTCTTCTCACTGTTGACCGAAAGCCGCGACAAAATCCGCATCGATCTTGTCCTTGTCAGCAGTGTGGTCTGCTGCGTCAGCATCAGGGGGCGCAGCAGCAGAGCCGGCTGCTTCAGCGGACTCGTTCTTCTTCTTGCGTGCTTGTCGTTTGGCACGCTCAGCTGGCTTCACTTTGGCCTTCGGGTTGCCTTTCTTGGTGGACGGCTTGGCCTCCTCTCCAACCACTTCCGGACCGCCTTGTGCAGCCTCGATTTCCTCAGCAGGCGGATTGATGTCATCCTTTGTCTCACCACCAGACACCGACTTGGCCTCTGGTGCAGGAGGATCAGACGACTGAGGACCGGACTCCTGGTCGGACTTCTCGATGGACGAACAGCCACCTGCACTGTGCGACTTCTCCCCACCAGTTACGGTGGAATCCTGCTCGTCGATGGACTCAGTGGCGGCGGCCGGGACAGCAGCTGTAGGCACGCTGCTGAGGACCGTGGTTCGCGTGCTGCCATCCGACATGTACATGATGAGGACGCTTCCCTGCTCAGTTGTTACCACTTCGCTTCGGCTGCATGTGGCCTGCTTTTCGATGATCTTGCGCTGCAAGGGCGGATTCTTCACCTGCGCGCCCATGCTTGCGTCCTTCTCGTTCTTGAACAGGGTGGTGGGCGGCATCGGCTCGTCGAGCGGAGACGAAGGCCCACCACGCTCACGAGAGCGACTGCGAATATTCGGAACGCTGGCTCCAAACACCGGCATAGGAGTTGTCGTTGATCCCTGTAGGTGAAGGAGAAAGGGAAACTTAAGCGACGCAAGAACTTAATTGTAGATGCAGTCTCGTCTCGATCGGAATCTTTCACATGGTCGTCATCTCTGTTTCTTATGCTAGAAAGGTGCCACTTCTAACGTCAGGTCTTCACATTGACAAGGAATTTCATCTAAAGCACATCACTGAAATCTAAATACCCAAGCTCCAGCGGCAGCCTCCGTGTCGTTCTTCAGGGCCTTGAGGTGCTCGTTCTCACTGCGCTTGCGCTGCACCTCATACCAGTACATGACCTCATTCGGGATCTTGGTCCCGAAGTTGATGTACTCGGCTGTTGCCTGCAACACAGCCTCCGGGTTACGGTGTTGTTTGCACCAGTACGCAACCTCAGAGTCGCACGATGTCTCATCCGGCAGGCTTTGCTTATTCGAACCGGCAGGAGGCTGTAGAGGTACGAGAAGGAAGATGAAGACGCAAAATTATGGAACTTACCACAAGGAAGAGGTAATATGGTGCTCCCATTGACAAAAGTACGAAGTTCTTTGAAAGTCTACTCAGGCAAGAGCCTCACTATCCGAAATCTAAATAATCTAAAAAATCTAAAGACTACGTGCTTCTTTTTCATGCCCAAGCACTGGTAGATCGCCCAAGCAGCAGAGCCAGTCGGCACCACCCGCTGACAGTCCGAAAAGCTCCAGGACGTGTTTCGTGCCAGCCAACGCGCATGGTGGACCGGTGCAATCGCCTCCCAACCATCTGGAAGTAGAAGTTTGAGCACGATGATATTGTTGCGAAGGGTTGGTAGTGGTGACTGTGGAGGAATTTTTCTGGTGAAGTAGCTGACGAACATGCGGGACGGCTAACAAGAAGAACACTCATCACGAGAAGCATACCAATGGCAATGCCCAGGCCTACCTCTAAATCAGAAAGAAGATGTGACAACAATAATCGAAGTAGTACCTTTCGTCACAGCCGCTCCGAACGCTGTCTTTCCCAGCGGCAACTCGTCACTGTCTATCTTATCAGCCTCTTGTAGGGTAGCGACAAGCGCCACCCGCAGAGCTTTTGGCAAGTATCCGGCCAATTTCAGGAGGATGTTGTTCGCTGATAGAGCAGCAGACTTCTTCTGCTGCACAGTGTAATTGCGAAACTCGTCGGTGGACATGTTGTTTTCTCTTGCTTCTCGCTCAGCAGTACCTTCCTCGTTCGAGTTCTACTATGGCAAGATGTGGATCGGTGATGCACGAGAAGAAGCCACGCGCGGCACAGTATGCGCATGCCAGAAGGATGACGACGAGCAAGCTCCTCAACCAAAGGTCTGAGTCTCTCAGCTGATCTTTGTGCACAACGAGAACGACCGAGGAGAGTGGTCACAAGTAGATCTACGACGTGCCAACGAGAGAACACCAGTCTGCTATAGCGGGACTCCGCAGCACTCTATCCATCTCTCAAGCTCAGACACAAGCAGAAGCATCAGCCTGAGAAACTTGCGGTGTGTCTCAGCGTCCTCATTGTTGGTTCTGACATATCGTCAGCGAGCATCTTCTACTTCAGACCAGAGCTGACCAGCAGGAAGTTCTTGGTCTGCCATCAGCCAACCCAGTGCGCAAATCGTACACGTTTATGACGTTGCGAGGTGGTGCCACACCCAAAGAAAACAGACTATCCAGAGCAGAATCACATCATCGAAGCTGCGGGGGAGGCTGCGGGGCAGGGTGGTTCAGGTGAGTGGGTTGGTCTTGGGGAAAGACCGACCTACTCTGGAGGCGGGGCAGGGGCGGATGGGGACTTCAGCCAATTAAACTAGCTAGTTAACTACCTACTGTCAGTCACTTGCTTCCTCCTACTTCCAAAAATTTTCCGTAATCTGAGAATGAGAGCACATTTTCCTTCCATACAATTTGCTTCGGCAAATTGTTACCCTTACTCGCACCGGTGGCCGGAAGGATTAGGATCATTCTTGAAGTGGTTGCTCTGTTTGGAGAGCATTGTTTTTACATATTATAAAAATTTGAGTAATCAATAATTGTTAGCTCAAAGTATGTTCGAATGCGGCCTAGTGGCTTCGTAATTTAGTGTTCTGGTGAATGGTCCTACAAAATTCCGCTATTTCCGGCGCTGTTGAGGGTGCGAGTTTTCTTGTTGAGACGAGTGCTGTGGGAAAATGGAGAAAAGCAAAGTGGAAATTGTGAAGGTTGTGCGAGGCAATTGCTTGCAAAAATTGGGAGCTTAGCTCTAATTTTGTAGTGAAATACTATAGGGTAGTTGGCTTGATAGCTAGTGTGATTGGTTCAACATGGAGTCCGCGATTAGTAGCGGTAACGCGGCTGCCAGAGCTGCAGCCAAGGCGGCTAGAAATGCCGAAAAGAGAAGGACGAAGGATTCGAGCGAGTTCGTCGACCGGATCTTAGTAGATGCGGATAATGCTAGGAGTCGTTCTTCTGGTAATATCATTGAGGAGGAGAGTCTTCGGCTTGTGCTACAGCATCTTCCTACTAGTTCCTCGATTGAGGAAGGAATGCGGATTCTTGACGAATTAGAGTCAGAATCGTATGCGCCAGCTAGTAATAAGGATGATTGTTCCTTTTTTCCTCGTGACAATCATAGGGTAACTGAGTGGAAGAGTATTGCACTATTGCGAAAGTTGAGTCATCTCTTTCATGAGGAGGATGATCCGACAGTGTGGGAGTCCGTATTGAATGGCGGAACTTGTGATGGGCAAGTGTTTTGCCCTAGGAGTTGGTCTGTTAGGCGGGCGAAAGAGGCTGATGACGTCTTAGAGCGTGCCATTACTCGTAGATGTAAGGTTCAAACGTTTAAGGATAGGCCGAAGCCGCGGCATATTGACCAAGATGTTTTGGTAAAAATTTGGGATACTTCAATTGTAGAAAGGAGCGAAGGTATGTTGGAAGGACCGTTTGAGTTGTCCGAATTGAATAGTTCTGCGCAGTTTCTTGTGCCAAGGTTTGCCGTTTTTCAACGTGGCGAACATAGAATGATCGACGATGCTAGGATTTTTTCAATTTTAGCTGTAATTTGGATAGAGCCGTGGCGTTACCATCCCCAATTGAGGCGCTAGCTATCGCAACTGCGACGGCCAGGCTGCAAGTGGCTCCGCATTTATCTAGAGAATTGGCGAGTTCTTTTTTTGTAAACTCGAAAAAGCGTAGGCATGCTGATTTTGATACTAGCGAGGAATTCTTTAGAATCAGCGACTTGTTGCTGGGTGGTTTTAACCCCGATGACATGATTTAGTACAACAAGCGATGCGCAATATAGATGGAATAGTTATCGACGTGGAGAAAGCATACAAAAGCATCGGCATTCGTTTCGATCAGTTGTACGCCAATTTTATAGCGGTTTGGTGCACTGAAGAACCACAGAGGTGGGTTGCTTTTAGGGGTAACACATTATTGCTTGGAAATACCCACTCGGTGGCTGTTTGGGTACGAATTGCGCGATGTATTTCTAGGATAGTTAGGGGTTTGTTTAAGATCCCGAATAGCGTCTTTATCGACGATTATCGTGCATTTGTGAAAGCAGGTTCAGGCCGAGCGGCGGCAGATGCTATTTGTTCTTTGTTATCTAGGTTGGTTTTTAGTTTTAGAGAGGATAAGATAGATGTTTCTGGGTTGAGGATCACGCTTCTTGGTTTGGTCTTTTCCCTTGTAGGTAGGCCGTCTGTGTCAATTGCGCCAGAACGTGCCGAGCAGTATATTGGTTTGATTAACAGTGTGCTGAGTAGGGAAGTACTTTTGCCTGATGAGGCGGCGTCGTTGTATGGAAAGTTGTCCTTTGCATTCTGCGCTTTAGCAGAAAGGCGTCTGCGTCCCCTCATTAGGCCAATTATGGTTAGGATGTTTCAAGAGCACAAAAATTTTTCATTAACTCGTTGTTTGAAGCTTAGTCTTCAAGCTTGTAAAGAAATGCTTTTGGCAATGCCGCCTCGAGTACTGTCAGTAGCGCCAATTAGGTATTTGGTCTATTCGGATGCAAGTTGGCGGAAGAAGTCGGGAGTGATAGCTGGTGTTCTCATTGATTTGTGGGACGTATCGGCCGAGAAAAAGTCACTTGGTCGTGTGCGGTTCTGGCGTATTAGGTTGTTTCAGAACGAATTGCGCGATTCTATTTCTAGGCTTCCTATTAATTTTCTTGAAGGGGTGGCTCCGTTAGTATGTTCATATGTTTGGTCTCGTGTGCTTGAGGGCACAAAGTGTGAATTTCTGATCGATGACTCTAGTGCGGAAGGAACTTTGCATAAAATGAATAGCGGTCGTGGACATATGGCTTTGACAGCATTTTACTTTTGGTCCAAATGTACAAAGGCAGGCATTTCTCCACTTGTTGGGAGAATTCCTTCCGAGTTCAACATAGCAGATCTCCCGACAAAGGAAGGGCTGCGCGAGCAGTTTCTCAAAGATTTTGATTGTGCAGAAGATAGAATTGAAGGAGATCTCTTAGTTTTTTTGTATAAATTTTTGAAACTTGACGTTGAACATAGCGAGACCATTATTGCCAATAGTGTCGGAAGTTGCGACTAAAGTTTTGGACTCTGGTAATACTAGCATAAGAGCGGACTGAAGTTGTAGCTCTGTTTGATCAAGATTGGCTATTGCAGCATTGATTTTGGTGTGTTCACTCTTGGGTAGTAACTTGGCCTGGTGCTCACGATCGAGGTGAGAGACTGAGCTGATGACGGACATAGGAAAACTCCTTTAGGTGAAATTCTAACTTCGAGAGATTTCCGAATTTGTTTAAAAATTTGTGTTGAGTTGTATTGTTGAAAATGGCTGAGTTACCGATTGTTGGCGCTGCTTTTCACAATCTGTTGCAAGAGGCACAGCGTGATCGTGCCGATCAGGTGAAAGTGCGTGCAGCAAAGCAGATTATCCAAACTTCTTTCGGTGTCGTCCTGAGTGGCGTCACCGAGGAGGATGTGGATAAAGTCGAGAAACTGTGCATGAGTGGATCGCTGCATGAGCGTCGTTTGCCTGCTGATGGTGACGATATTCACAACTTTCTGGTCAAGGATGTTTGCACTGTCATCATTCTAAGCGGATACTTACCGCCGATTCCGGCGGATCCCGAAGTCCCTGGAGATTTAGGCCTTCCTGGGCGCATTGACGTCCAGGCAGTTCTTCTTGCTCATCGCATTACGTCCGATTTATTTCAGGTAATAGCAGTTTGAGAAGTAGTTCTTTGATATATATGTTGTTGCTGTTTTTCTTTCTTTCAAAAACTGAATAAGTCTAAATGACTTTGAAGCTAGTCATTATTAGAAATGAAAGTTATAACGTCGTTTGTTTACAATCTATTCAGGCTTTCAGTTTGAAGTCTTTTGCGATGGCAGACAAGCATATCCGCAAGTCGGTGATCTCTGACATCTATAAGAGAAACATTGCGCGCCTGGCTGGTGCTATGCCCATTGCGGGACGGAACTATTACGAGCGGATTGGGAATTTCTTCCAGACGGCGTCTGTCGAAGTCATGGAAAACTATGTGGAACGGTGTCTGTTCTGCTGAGCTTGAGACTACTAGTCAATTGGTATGGTTTTGTAGTGTTTGAATGGGTTGCATTTGTTTTCAAGAAAAAGGGTTTCTTTTCAAAACAAAAATCCCCCCTTACGCTTCAGTGTCAAGACGGTCAAACTGAGTGACGAATTGGGCAAGAAGCTCAAGTCTTTGGTTACCCCGACTCATCGCCCAGGTCCTTATACGCCATCGCCGCAAAAGCCGCGGGCTTCCGCTTCTACAACATCAACCAATAAGAAACGTTACTGCTTCAAGTGGTTGCTCCTCAAGGGTACGCGCCCGGCTAAGTGTTCGAACGAGAATTGTGCTTTTGGGCACTCGTTGCCTCCGACGAAGGAGGAAGCAGCATCTCTGAAGGGATTTGCGAACAAGGCGTTGGCCGAATGGGATGTTGATGCTGATTTTAGTGGAGAAAGTGCTTCAGCTGCTGAGGCTAATGAGTAGAATGCGAAAATTTCACTACATGACTGAAGTCGAATCGTTGTTGTTTGTTAGTATGTTGATGGTCAGCTTGACGTCGGCTAGAATGATGTCGTTTACATGTGCCTCTTTTAGTTTGATCGGAGAGTGAGCCAGATTCTTGAAATCGTGTGACCACTTGTATTTCAGTCTCGTTTCATTCAACATCGTCTTCGGTGGAAACCATTGATTGCTGGCAACTCGTTTGGTAGTAGTCTGTTTTTATTGGAAGCTTATGATCGTAAATGTTTGGATGTCGAATTTTGTCCTCTCGAAGAGTGTAGATTAGTAGCACTTCAGACATAACATGAGTTCAGTTTCTTAAAATTTTTTAATCATCTCTGAAAGTTTTACTTCTCGAATGTGAGTTTTTCTCAAAATTTAGGAAGTTTGGTGAAGATGGAGTCTAATCATGGTTGCTCCTCGACGTTGTCGTCAAATAAGGTTGGAGGTGGTAGAAGTTGTATAACTAGTGGCAATTCTAGTTCTAGTAACTTTTCTGCTTGCCAGTCACATGGTAGACAATTGCTCGAGTCGAGTAACGGCAGTTTTATCGATTTTTCAAGTATTTGCGCGATTAACCGTGAAGGTAGTGCATCTTCTGAATTCAGACGTTTACCATTTTCACAACCTTCGGGCAAGCATGGGATTCGTGTTGTAGGAGGTTTGGTGCCGATTGCGCCGATGAGTACTAGCCTTGGCACTTTGACTGCGCAGGACGTTCTAGCTTCGCAAAACAACGAGACGCTTTTTCTTCGGTTTAAAGCGCTCGCGGTGGCACAAAAAGAGCAATCTTTCGCCGCTAATGTTTCGGCTCATGACAAATTGAAACTTCTGGCCAGCTATGGGCCGGTAAAGGCGCGGAGAGTTCTTGCGAAAAATACTGCTTTCGTGAAAGGCGAAAGTGTGAAAGAGTGGGAGACTTGCTTCTCCTACATCAAAGCCTTTTTGAACCTCGTATCTTCTCGAGGAGAAAAGGCGTTCCCGTTGTCGGTTAGTAAAGTCGAAGACTTCCTGGCTATTTATAACTGTGCTTCGACTATGAACGTGGCTAGATCTGCTGTCAAGAAGTTTGCTCAAGTTTTAAAGCAGAACTTTCCTTCCGACGTGTTTACCGCGTCAATATCGCGAGGAATTCGGCGTAACCAACCTTTATCTAGAGCTAAGGCTGCAACTTCAGTCTCGACGTTCAGTCAGATCTTGGGTCTTGCCTTTCTTCCAGTTGAATACAAATTTTTATTTGCGTTGTGCTGGATATTCTTGCTTAGATGTGGAGATGAAGCGATCGAGCTGCGCGCTCTCGCAAATCCAAATGATAAAGATAAAAAAGTCAAGATATCCTCGCACTCCGCAGTGTTTGCTTGTGATGAATCAAGATCGCTAACTTTACGTCTTCGGACGCGTAAGAATAAGCTGGAAGGTGATACGGTTACTAGATCTTGCGCCTGTAGTGGCTTTCCGCCCTCTTCTTCTACTTCATCGTCGTCAACGACTTTGATGGTGAAGGACTCAAATATAATTTGGGCTCGGGACTTCTGCCCGTATTGTGTGATTTGGAAGAAGTTTTTGCAGAAAGTTGAACCTGGTGGAAAGTGCTTTCCGAGGGCAACACATTTAGACTCACTGCGATTGATTAAACGCTGTGGAGATCTTCTTAAAGTTTCTGGAGATCTTGGCACTCATAGTTTGAGGAAAGGTGGCGCAACTGCCATAGCTATTTGTGGTGGTACGGTGTCTGATATTATTTATGCTGGTTCGTGGTCGTCCTCTTCTGAGGCATGGCGTAGGTATGTGTCTCTAGATATTCTTCAAACCAAAGGCATGGCCATAGTGGCAAAAGCCGGGTTGGATGAGGTGCCTATTGTAGATTGTGTTTCAGATGGCGAATCTTGTGCCTCTGAAGACGAAGTAGTAAATTTTGGTGATGATGAGAATTTGTAAAATTTGATGGTAGTCATGAAAGTTTGCAGGTAGCTGAACTTCTCAGAAACCAGAGGGGTCTTTGCTGAAGACTCTTATAATTCTGTTTGTCGAGCTTGGTTTGTAATCGTTCAGTTGAGCTTTTGTCCATAAAACCGATTTCCACATATAAGATGGTGACTCCTCATTCGCGGCCGACAGCCTCGCTGTCACCTGGTTCGGAGTTGTGCCTCGTTCTCTCGGCGTTATTTCTGTGCATCATGACGATTCATCTCCTTTGGTTGTCACGTCTGGTGATGCGTTGCCTTGTCGAACACATGAAGGAATGTAGGCTCATTTTGTGTCGTCTGGACGACCAGACTGGGGATATAAAGTCTTGTCTTGATGACCCTGTCGAATACAGGAAAATTGTGAATGGAATGTAGCTGATCTGGTTTCTTTCACTTTATTGGTGGTTCTCAGAGCAGACCTTTGTTGGAAAAATTTTCATCCCATCCTTCGCACTTCAATACATCTGCTCTTTGATGGTAATTGGAAACGAATAATAGAGAACTAAAGTGCCTCTGGCTGCTAATTTCTTTTTAACTACAGGAAGTGAAGACTTCGGCCACCTCTGGTCAGAGCAGAAGTCACATTCTTCATTGCCGGGTTATGTGTGATGGTTTGATCGTGTGTTCTAGGAGTCTTGAGGCTCTAGCTCGCGAAAAATCCAGCAGTGTAGAATTTCACGCATCAGGCTTCTTGTAGTATCGTTTCCCCCACCGGTTGTAGAATCTACTAAATATGAGCACTATTATTATTGTAGTCTACGCGTCATATATTAGATGGGGCATAGATTAGGGGGGGACGTGATCCAGTTCCCCTGTTCTGCAAATATATAAAGTAAGAAGATGAAGAGCAAGAGGATGAAGATGATGATCCTAGTCGTATGAGTATGAAGATCATCAGCATGAAAGTGATGGAAATCATTGCAGTCCGATGGTGACAAAGATCACAGCACTGGAACACTATGCCAATAATGTGGATCCTTATCGTGTTACATATGAGCAAGAAGGTCCACACATTTGACAACTTCGCAACCGCATGAGAATCATGCAAAACCTTCACGATTTGCACCAATGAAACAGGCCGGGAATTATATAAAAAAAACGCATCACCTTGAGGGTGAAAATACTTAAGCAGTCCTAGTGTTCACAAACAGGCCGTGAGGTGTCGCGGGTCGGGTCGTCGTGTGGTTCTGGAGTGGGCGCTGGGGTCGCAGTTCATTGGCTCCGCGAGTCGTGGCCTTAACGTCCGCGCCGGTGAGCCTCGCGGGCTGGTTAGTTTGGTGCCGGCTCTTTGTGTCGGGCTTTTTCTTGCGGTGTCTGTCTCGAAGTGTGTGGGACCGCTTGCCGGAGGCCGGCACGGGTTCGCTCGGTGAGGTCTTTCGTGGGTCTTTTGTGTCAGATCGGTTGTTGCCCCCCGGTAGCCAGATCAGCTGGCGCGGGTGTGTTGTGGTGTCTGTCGGTCGGGATTTTCTCAAAAGTCAAAACCCGAAAACTTTAGCCAAATTTTCACCGGATTCGTTGGCTGGGGATGTGTTCGCCTGAAGCCTGATAGGCTGCGTCGATAGATTGGCACAGGCCGGCGCCTCTCTGACTCAAAAAAAAAAAAAAATGGAGAGCGGACCTCAAAGAGTGTGACTTTTCGAATTTCAAAAGTCGCACCCTTTGGGCTCCGCCGTGCTTTTTTTGAGGTGTGCCGTGCGCACTAGTGAGGGCTCTTCACTACGTACCCACTAATTAGGCGCTACGTACTCAAAAATGCCGCATTTTCCCAAAAAGGTCCTTCTTGGTGGTTTTTGAAAAGTGTCGCTTTTTCAAAAAAGCAGCGAGCATCTTCCACCAAAGAAAAGCATCCGTCCCATTTTTTGGAAAAAAGCGGCGCGCTTGATTGTGTACATAGTGGGTGCTTGGTGGGTATGAAGAAAGGGCGTACTTAGTGAAGAGTCCTCACTAGGTACACATCAAAAAGCGCGGCTTTTCGAATTCTAAAAGTCGCACTTTTTGAGGTCCGCCTTACCTTTTTTGCGGTGTGGCTGGCTCACGAAGTACACACTACGCACACGCCAGAAATGCTGTCTGTCTCCAGGAAGGTAGAACTTTTGCCATAGGTGTTGACTCAAAAGGCGGCACTTTTGACGAAAAAAAACATCACATGACTCGCGTTTCTAGAACGTTTCGTCGGCGGAAAAACTTCAGTAGAGTCTACTAGGCGAATAATGGCGACAGCGCGACGCATCTGCGCGGCCGCTGGGGTCAGGCCACTGCCTTCCACTTTGCTCGCGCTGTCCAACCGGGCTGAGGGTGTGCGCAATCGCTAGAACTACAACGCGGGCGCGCGCCCCCCGGTAGGGTTGACTTTTGGGGGGTGCTGCCCACCCCCCAACTCAACGAACCTCCGCCGGCCTCGATTGACACGCGCCGGGCCGCGTCTGTAGCGGCGCCTTTGTGCTGGACCGGTGCGCCGGCTCCCGTGTTGCCCCTGGCGCGGCGGCTTCATTGTGTGGCGGCGGCGGGTGCGTGGACGGTGTCACGCGGCGTGGCGCACGCCGCGCCTGGTCATGATATGGGCCGGACGGGGTGGCCGTGCAGTGCTTCTTCGCGCCGGGGTGGATACGTGGATCCGCCGTGAGGCACGCAGACAGCCACAGGGTGCTGCCCCGCACTCCAGGCCTTGGGGCCGATTTGCCTAAGCCGTGACCAGCAGGGGCGCGGCAAGTCTCAGGAAAATCTCAGTTCTGAGACTGAAAAAAGTCTGGCGTTCGAGCTCGAGCGCCAGGATTTGAGAACCTTCGACGACGACCATGGCCAATTTCTGGGACTGTTCAAAAGTCTGGCGCTCGAGTCGAACCCCAGGGGTTTTTCCTGTCCAAAGACTGACGCAGCAGGGGCCACTCGTTCGGCCTGTGGACAGGAAAAAACCCTGGCGTTCGACTCGAACGCCAGACTTTTGCCTTCTCTCAGAAATCTAAGGAGCTTGGCATCGGGGGTTTTGAAGTCCTGGCGTTCAAGCTCGAACGCCAGACTTTTTGCAGGCGCGGGGCTGAGAATTGTCGGAGTTGAGGGGGTGCTTCGCTCGGGCTTGGAAGTTGGTGGCGCAGGCTCTGTTCTGTGCTTGTGCGGGATGCAATGGGCGGCCCGTTGTTGGGCTTGGAGCTCTTCCAAGGTCGCTTTGCGCAGCAGTCGGCCTCTCATTGTCGTCCAGGGTTGGGGAGCTGAATTTCTTTGCGGCGTAGCGCGCTTGTTTCTGCTTGCTCGGGGAATGGGAGTAGCTGCTGGAGGGGTGCGCGCCGTCCTCCCTGCTGGCCGTGTGCTCTGGGGTTCGGGGATTATGCTAAGGGCCACATGCTAGGGGGGCTCTTTATCGTGTGGCGCGATGACGCTCACCGGGGCGGGGCGTCGGCATCTTGATCCCTCTGCAGCCCTGGCGTCTTGTTAGGGTGTGCAGCGCTGTCCATGGGGTCGCTGCCATGCCCATTCGGACCTTGTTGGCCTGGTTTCGGCTGGGCGGTTCTAGTTTCCGACGTTTGAAGGTAAAAGCTCTTCGGTTGATATGACTGAAGTTTTTCCGCCGAAATTAGGTGCTACTCCACGAAGCACGAAAACTCATTTTTTTGGAAACAAGCAGCGCGCCCCCTGTGTGTGCTTAGTGTGTGCGTAGTGAGTACTTAGCGGAGAGTCCTCACTGCGTCTGCGTAGTGCGTACATCTCAAAAGGCGCAACTTTTGCGAAGTGCTTACTTAGTGAATAGTCCCCACTACGTACACCGCAAAGGGCGCAACCCTTGGAAAGTTGTGGTCTTTGAGGTGTGCGCGGGGGCGTAGTTAGATAGTGCGGAGTGGGAGTCCTCCCTGCCTTGCGTGCACCTGCCTCGAATACAAAGCGCAGCGCCCTCTACTCTTGCTGTTTTCGGTCGGTCCCTTTATCTAATTTCGTCGTGAGTAGTAAGCCAGTGCGTTACCTAGTTGCAGCTTGTTGCTATTTCCTCGCTCTAAAAAGAAGCAAAGCAGTAAGAGTCTATCCGTTTATGGCGCAGGTGTGCCTTATGCGCCTAGGGAAATGCGTGCGGTTTTAGGTTATCAGCCTGGACGCTTCCTCGGTGGTGTCGGGCCGACGGGCTTGGTGGCTGGTTGTTTGGCTGATGAGTGGCACGCGGGGGATAGTATAGACCCAGCGACGATCGCCTGCCTCTCTGAGAGCGTGAGGGAGGGCAGAGAGAGAGCAGAGTGGTCGCGGGCGTGAGGGTGCCTGAGTCAGTGAGAGAGAGAGAGGGAGCGAGGCTTGTGCCCCCTCGTGTCCAGCGAGGTCCCCTCACTCTCTCAGCGCGCGCTCTTCGTTGACCCCTGGGAGCAGCTCCCTGCTTGTCTTTGTCTTTTTGTGTTGTGTTGATTCATTGGGAAAAGCTGGCTCTGCTGATGAGCGAACAAGTAGGCGCCTGTGTTGGTTGTGCGAGTTTGTTTGCTTGGTGTCAAGAGTTGCGCCTTTTGCTGATTGTGTAGACAGAGTTGCCTTTTTTCGATGTCAAAAGTTGCGCTTTTTGCTGGTTGTGCTAGGTTGTCTTTTTTCGATGTCAAAAGTTGCGCCCTTTGCTGGTTGTGGGAAGTTGTTTGCTTTTTCGATGTCAAAAATTGCGGCCTTTCTGAAGAAGCGAAGGAGGTCTGCTGGCCTTTTTTTCTCGCGGGCCGTTGCTCTTAAGGTGCGACCTCGAAAGCGAAATCTGGTGGCTGTGCTTTCTCTTGGTGCTGTGTTGTCTTTGAGTTTGACGGGGGGGCGGTTAGTTTTTTTGTTTGGGAAGGTCGTGGGCAACACCGCACGCGCCGAACCGCTCGAGGCAATGGCAACGCGCATGGCCATTGACATGTGGGCCCGGCCCGGCGACCTACGTACTTCGCACCAGCCGCGTCGGCAATGTGGCGCAGCTATTCGCGCGGGCGAAAATGGCACGGCGCGGAATCGGGTCGCCTAGCTAAAGATGGCCTCGATGTGCGGCGTCGAGTGATGTCTCAGACAGAAAGTGCCACTGCCAGGAGTTGACATGTGCGCTGCCCAAAAGTGTCAAAATAAATAAAACGCGCAAAAATAATGGCGAAGCATGGGGCCGCGCGTCGCTGCTTGTGTGCCATTTTTTGCAAAATAATGGCAAAAAGTGTTAAGAGTTGACTTCTGCGCTGCCCAAAAATGTCAAAAATTAAATGGCGAAGGCGAAGCATGAGGCCGCGCGTCGCTGTTTTTTTTGGCATATTTTGGCACTCTTTGCCAAGTTTTGCCACATACATTTCGAGGCGACTGGCGTCGCGCGGAGGTCTTGGGGATGAGCATCGTCATCACCGCCACGCTTCGAGTGGCCACCGCGGAGCAGCGTACCCTCTGCCGCTATGTCAGTACGCGGGCGCCTCAACATCGCGGGCATCTCTTCCCGACATGAGTACGCGGCGACTCGCGGCGCCCTCGCGCGCAGCGTGCGAGGTTTGTTAATCCACGCGGGCCAGACTCCTGGAGGAAGATCTGAAAAGCCACACAATGGAAAGCGCAGCCACCTGAGGCCGCAGACGCCTGTCGCCTGGTGCCTGCAATGGCCTTACCTACTCCATCTGCCTGCAGCCCCCTCGACTGACATGGGGCGTCGGGGGCCACGGGCAGCGACTTCTGACTCTTGGGGCCCTGGGGAGTTACTTCGCAGCCAATCAGGGCGCTGAAGCTTGACAGTAAAAAACGAAACCGCATAGCATGGAATACACAGGGGGCACCAGGACCAGCGCAAGAGCTGGCCTGGACTATTCGAAAGAGCTGAACGTCAGCAGCTGCGCCGGCCTTGTTCGGCCAACCAGATGCGAAGCCTCTGGCTTTATCGTAAAAGGGTAAAAAACGGCGAGACTGTGCTGACTGCTGAGGTGACAGAGAACCACGCGCCACAAGGTAGCTGGTGTGAGTTCTTACGGAAAAGAAACCACTCCGCGCCTTAGCGTTGTGCCCCCTGCGCAACAACGCCACCCTCTGACGCGACGCCGGCTCGGTTGTCGCTCCCACGTCATCTGCCTTGTAAAGCTGTCGCCCTCTGTTTCTGCCATCTCTCTCTGCCCTTCGTGACACGAGTGTCTGCCGCTCCGATCTTTCACCAGGTAGACAATTCTAAGCGATGTCATCTGTCTCGCTCTTCTCTTTTCGATTAGGTCCATACGGTCAGCCCTCCTCGATGGTGCTGCTTTTCGCTTCTTTTATCATATTCGAGTTGTATGCTCTCGCCGGTACCCTGCTGCCCTTGGTTAGCGCTGCGACTTATCTTAGCGTCGTGCGTTTGCTCTTATTGTTTTGCTTCCGTCTGTTGGTCTGCGTATATCATCGCCATGCACCACCATCATCGGCTTGAAGTTGAATATTAATTCGACTCAAGGGCTGGCCTCTGTCGCTCTTCTTCATACTGGCGACAGTCTTTTGTGATAAGAATAAGATATGTGGTCTGCGCGTCTTTTTTTCATCCTTCCCGTGTGTAAGATATGTAATTGGCCGTTTGCAGTGTTTCTTTGTCTGTAGAATGCCCAGCTTTCATTGATTCGGCGCTTGCGAAACAAGTCCAACGGCTAGAAGAGCGTGGCTGGATGAACGAATTGGGCACCAGTCCGGATAAAAAAGATGCTCCGGGGACGGAGAAGAAGGTCGAGGAAGTATTTAAATTGGCGAATGCGGTGCACGACGTCATCTTAGCGGGCCATGAGGTCTGTGAAGGGTTTGGCACGCTGAATACAGAAATCGAGAAAGTACAAGACGAGATTTCAAGAGATCCATATTTCAAAAGTGATCGTAAACTTGGTTATCATTTTTTGTTAGAGTCGGAGAGCGGTAGCCGTTACTTCGCTCGCGTCGAGGAAAAGCGAAGCCAGCTGGCTGGTCTGATCGAGACAAGTGAATCCAAGCTCACTCGCATCGCCGCTACGACATGTCCAAATCAATACGCCTCGTCCAAACCGTGGAATCGGAACGCAAACCCGGAGACGGAGTCCACCTTCTGTCATTACGCCAGAACAGATGTAGACGAACTCCGCCACGAATGCGACAAAACGCGGGGGCCGATGCGGAGTCCAGCTGCAAATAGTCGGGTCTCCGTCTGCAGTATCTGGCAAGCACACGATCTGGTGGCAAATAGCGGAGGTTCGTGGATGTTTAAGCAGGATACTACGGGGTCGTTCAATCTGGAGGAGCTTTTAAGGCTAACCAGGATAGAAACATTGCATTTATTGGTTGATGATCCTGGATCATAAGCATTTCCGCACACGTCTCTTACTTCGGAGTACTTAATGAATGTAAAGTAGTTCTCTCATGCTCTATTACTGTGCTCTCCGTTTCACAGCTTATGCCTAGCTGAATGGCATTCATACTAAATAGTACACCCGCAAGACCCTCCCATCAAAACCACGCCCAACACTAAGACCGCACCGACAAAGCTCAGCTCTGCAATCGCATTATTGTAACAATATCGCGGGTCCATGGGTTGGGCAGGATAGGTCGAGCGGCCCAAATGCGGAAGGCTTGCAACTTGTCGCAGCTGTTGCTCCGGCGTCGTTGCTTTTGCTGTGGAATACTGAACGCATAGCACAGGCAAAGCAGGTGGGGAATGGAAGACTGTCGCTGCTCGAGGCATATCAGAATTTCTGTCATTCTTTTGTGTTTGACTTCTACCTGAAAAAATACAAGATACAGCAGGATATTGGTAACGAGCAAGCAGAAGTCGCGCGGAAGGCTTGGTGTGACGCGCCAAGCGTTGGGCTAGTTCAACAAATTTTTCAAGAGACAGTAGGGAAGAGTCTCCGTTTTTAGTTTTGAAGCTCGAATTCTGCATTGAACCAAATTAACTTAATTCAATACTTGTTTCTATGCAAAAGCAGCATTGTGTAGAAACAGCACCGAAGCTTACGGGCTTGCAATGAATTCGAAGCATTTGAGGTCCAGGTCCTTCAGCCTTGAGCATGATAAGATAAGTTGAGCTTCGTGGTGGATGATGTTCTAGTGCTAGTCGTAGTCGCGGACAATGCGGCGCTGTATGTTCATGTTGTACGACTACTAAGTTCTTCAGCAATATGGCATACTCCTACTTTTGTGGGTCGGCAATAATTGCCATTTATTTTTACAAGAAACCGGGGTCGCCCCTTGGGCGACCCCTCCTTGATAGCAGCACAGTCACAGGCACAGAGTAGAAACTACATAAGAGAAAGCAAAAAAAAAAGCGACTGAGGCACGGAGCGCCCGCCCCTTGGCCTTGGCGGCTGCCGTCGAGATGATGGAGAAGAACAAAGACCGAAGCAACCCACGGAACCCAGAACCCTGGCGCGCGGAATCAATTAGGCACGCCACGCCAATGAG